>NJDC01004893.1:58486-74646 GCA_002245475.1 Calephelis virginiensis
TACTAATAATCACCATGTAAACTTCCACCGAAAATTGATTTTAACGAGATCTAGGAAATAGCTTTTTAACGTCATTAAAAACGTATCTTATTACGTATATTATATTATACTAACGTATATTATATTATCGCCTCTGTGGTCTAGCGGTCCGAGTGTTGGACTTGACTGCATGAGGTCCTGGGTTCGAATCCCGGGTCGGCCAACATAAAGAAAATTGGATTTTTCCAAATTTCTAATTAAAAAAAATGATGGTCGGGATTGGAAATGCACCCGGTTGGCGATAGGCTTGCCACCTATCACATTGTGGGACTTTGTGTCTTTGGCTAGTCGTGGGTGCCTTGGTTGTACCTCTGCCTACCTCTTCGGGGATATGGGCGTGAAGATACTTTACTTTACTTTAAAAACGTACACAAAAGTCATAAATCGCAAACCGGAATCACTGTACAATTACAAGAACTTTGATGTTACTACTTGCTGCTACGGAACCCGCAGTGGGCCATACCTCACCCGTATATATATAAACCGACGAACAGACGGAGGAGGTGTTCTATTCAATTAAATTTTTATGTAGATAATCCATGACTTTTCTACAAGGCATGCAAAACTATTTTGATTGTTAATGTTTCATCGATTATCGATATATTGGTGATGGGTTCAGTGATATTGTAATAACACTTTATAATGAGTGTTTTATTTGTTATTACAATACAATAACTCCTTATTATGCACCAAATAAGGAAAATTAAAAATACATTCATACAACAACATACAAATGCGGCCTCATCGACAAGTCAGCAATCTCTTCCAATCAACCTTACGGCCTATAACTAATTCAGCGAGATTAATTTAGTATTAAATAAAAGACTTAAGGGTGGTCTCAAACATTAAAAAATGCAGGACATCACATGGAACATGTTATCCTAAAAGCAGAAGCTTGTTTTAAATGTAGGCAGGTACTTGTAGTAAAACAAACACGAAAAGACAAATTCAACCCAATTACAAAGAATGTAGAAAGTGGCGCCTTAATACATTTCTGAGATATTAATGATAGAATAAATATTAATTGACATCTCCTGAATGCGGATTTTAGTACGTTAGTGAATGTATATAGGATGACATTACTGATTACAAGCAGTAATTAACATAATTACAATACTCTCTGGGTTTATCCGGATCCAGTGAAAAGAATCATCAGTCTCTCTCTCTCTCTGGCAGCTCTTAAGAGCTAAGACCACTGATGGCAGAGTGTTTTGCAGCAACTTGCCCAGGTAGGGATTCACCGCAGGCAGAGGTAGTCTTTATAGCAAAAATTACACCAATAAGATGAAAGACTAATCAGGGTCTGGAATATTAAGCTTAAGGTTACATAAGCACCGTGTATTATAAAATCTGAACATCACACAGCGAGCACTGACAATAAACTACAACAGTTATTTTGTAATCATAAAAAAATAACCCCTGATAATACCTATCGGCAGAAAGTACCCAAGAACTGTTCCGATCACCTCCGTTTTCAAACAACATATTTTTTTTTCGTAATTGTAATTGGTCCATTCGTTTAGGAGCTTTGATGCCATAGACAGACACACACATATGTCAAACTTATGACAACCCGCTTATTCCCTCGGGTGTTAGGAATCAAACCATGTTCATTCGAGTGAGTTGGTGCAAATATCTACCACATTATAAGACTGCACTAAAGATCTAACATAGTTTACATTTTCATAAAACACTTATGTTGTTCCACTTAAATAAAATAGGACATTGATATACCGGCTTCGTTTATTACAGCATCCTCTAGGCTATTGCTACAGAGCTATTACGCATAACTACAGTAGTCATATTATTATGCTTTTAAAATAGATAGTAAACTTACTAATATTTGGTAATACAAATGATTGCAGAAACAGTATTTATGAATATATTAACTATCAAGTGCTATTAAGTACTAAAAATAATAAATTCAGACCAGTAAAACTACAAACCCCAATTTTATTACTAAATTATTTAGGTACCCAAAAAAAAGGCACTATTCTCATTTTTAATAATAAAGTAAAGTAAATTACCTTCACCTACACACATCTTCAAGGGGTAGGTAGAGGCACAACCAAGGCACCCACGACTAGCTGAAGACACCAAGTCCTACAACGTAATAGGTGGCAAGCCGACAAAACGAAAATACATATTTTCTAATCTTTTTGTATTGTTCAACATGAGGATCGAAACTGGGACCTCAAGACGTCAAGTCCGACGCCGGACTGCTAGACCACACTGACCACAGAGGCGATCCTAAAAGCTAAATCACTGATTATTAAAAATATACCAATCAAATCATGATTTTTACATGAGATTACTTCCGATTCACGATCTTCCTTTTGAAAAAAACCGCCAAAGCCGAGTCGAGTAATCGAGTAACAAATATGTATACAAACACGAAAACATAACATACAGCCGAATTAATAATTATCTTCTGTGGAGTAATTTAAGTTCATTAAATTTTTTACTACCTGGCGATGGGGCTACCACATCCCTGTAAAAGTCTTGAATGTTCTACTACAAAGAGGAACCATCTTAATTAAGTATATATTCATATATTACTCAATAGTCGTACCAAAGTGTGCCGAACTTATAAATATTCGTACGGAAATAACATTTCGGAAGTAAAGTAGGTTTATTACGTAAAGAGTAAACAACCGATGATGAGCAAATACTAACCATAGATAGTCAATAAATGCAGTGATCACTTTTTAAACGACTGCAGAAAGATAAACTTTTAAATTAATGCTTTAAGGAAAAAGTGGAAAAGCGAAAACTAGGTACAATTGCCTTATTATTTAATATTTGTGTTTTGATTTTGTAGAGTAGGATAGCCATTAAACTGGTTTACGCAAGATATATAACATTCTAGTATTAGGTTGGCAACGCACCAGCACAACGGTTCCTAGAGAAAATGTTTTTTTTTGCCAGAAAATCAGTCCTTAAGTGGATAAAATAGGATCTCAGGTTTCCATGTTCAAATGTCAGATATGTTTTCTGTCATCAACCGATGTTTCATAATTAATAGTTGTTTAAAATATCATATTATATTTCTATGACCTCTTTATAGACTATACAGGTTTGGTAATTTGAATATAATTATAGTTTACATTATTTGAAATAGCGGAATAACAAAATAGGTAAATAGTTTGTTTAAGAATATTAGATTTGAAAGTTAAAAAAAACTTTACATAATATATGAAACAACACTTGCAATTAATATATTTTTATTTATTTATTTTTTTCTTTTATGTTATTGGAAGGCAAAGAAGCAGACGGATTTCCTGATGGTAAAAAATTCACGTCGCCTAGTGATACCAAAGGTGGTAATGGTGCCTTGCCAACCTGAGATCGGGATGTTAGACCTCGAGCAAAAGTAAGTTTACCGGCTACCTTACCCTCCAAACCGGAACACGGCGGCTTATGGCGGCAGGAATAGGTATGGCAGTGGTACCAACGTAGTGATTATATACTCTTTGGTGGTACCAATCCGGGTAAGTCACTGCGTAACTCTACCACCTAGTCAGATGTCACAGTGCTAGTGACGGTAAGCCTATGCTCGCCTTTTACAAGCTGCCTGGCAGGAAGGCAGATGGTCTATTCTGCAAAGGAGCCCGGACCCACACGGGGAAAAAATCAGAAAATAATATCAGCCAACCGGTTTCGCTATATTAGTATCTTCAGGGCTATATTAACTTAATTCAATTTAAAAAAAAACTTGCATTGCCAAGTCGGATTTTTTATTTTAATTTAAAAAATAATACTTTGAAATAAATGTTGCATAGTCTTTAATAAAAGTTATATTTTTTCTTTATCCTATTCTATCCTATTAGTATTACAAATGCGAAAGTGTTTGTTTGTTTGTTACTCCTTTACGCAAAAACTGATAAACCGATTTTCGTGAAATTTGGCGCACACATAGAGGGTAACTTGGATTAACACATAGGATAGATTTTATCTCGAAAAAATGATCCTGTCGAACCATCAACCACGCGGGCAACGCCGCGGTCAAAAGCTAGTAATTTATAATACATTTCCTAACAATATTGTATAATGACTTGCGTGAAGGTGAAGCAGGTGAAGCTGCTTAATTAATTAAAGGAAAACTTGCTTAAATTTCAGGACTAACAGCCTTTTTCCTCCATTGCCTAATCTGTTTCTATGCTGAAATTAAAAATGTATAAAACCGGTTTAGCCATTGAATTGAACATGAAACAACCAAACAAACTTTGGCGTGCTGATATAAGTTACTTACTAACTGAATTATTGACAAAAAGAGGAAAATGTAATTGACATTATGTCATAAAGTTTTGGTAGTGATTTCCAATTTAGAGTTCTTTTGTTAGTTTGTCCTCATTACCCTCTCTATTTCGTATAAAAACAAATGTTAAGCGTACATAACATATTTTCGTAACCTAAAGAACATCCGAAATGAGTTCCGATGCAGCCGGTTCGGTTATACAACGAGAGTCGTGTTATTCCGATATGACATAATAGCTTGCGCAATGGCCCACGTAACTGGTCAAATGCTTTATTGTTTTGACCAATTGACCTTATAACAGAACTTCCTTAGCCCTATCTTTAACCTTTAAACTTTTCATGGCACAAACAAACAACTACTAATTATCCACTTAACTGGTCAAGATATACATTGTTTTGAGTAAAATAAATCTATCGCAGTTTTGACCTTTTCATGAATTGATTATTTTCTTCTGTTGACATATTGACCTTTTTGGAAAAGCAACATAAGTCTTTGAATTTTTAATGGTCAAATAATTTTTATTGTTGGCGCATTGACCTATTTTGGAAGACCTATAGGTATAAGTTTCTTTAATCTTTAATATTTCGTGGCTTATGTGAAATAGATCTAAACCATAATCTATTTATTGCTTAAAAATTGTATTATTTGGACTTTGACCTTTTCAAGTAGAGTAAAGTAAACAAAACTTTGACCTTTTCAGGTTTTATTTCAAGTTATGTAATTCATAGACACATTATTATGCAATTCACCCCAAAACCAATTTTTCTTAGAAATAAAAGCCAGTCTTAAAAACTTTAACCATTGGACCCTGTATCATTTAGACTCGTTTATCTTCAAACGAACAAAAGTTTAGACTTCCTTGATACACGATATTACTTTTTAAGGTCCAACCTTTGCATGATGTATTCATAAAAATAAAATTCAACTAACGCTAACAGAGGCAACAAAACTTATTAAATATTTACCAATTTCTTTTATCCAACTTGAACTTGTATAAGAAACAAACATATGGACTAGATTAATGCAGTCTTGTTCTCTTAGTTTTAATTAATGAGGCACATTATACTTACAGCTTACTTATTCTGTGATGTTAAATAACTGTTAAAACTGTTAATAATAACAAAACTGTTGGATGGATTGGATCAATGTATATAATTTGTATGAAAATATATAATTTGCTTGAAGACATTTATTTACTATGTCTTCTTATATATTAAAATGAATATATTTGTGTGTCAATTATTGTTACTCACGAAGAAAAAATAACTTAAATTTATTTCTAATCTATAATATATTTGTAATAAATATCCATAGTTAAGACCTGACAACGTCATGATCCGAGCTCGCTGTGTAGAATAGACCATCTGTCTCTCTGCCAGCTCTCGAGAGGCGACACTGGTTAACTTATAGGTTACTATCCTAATTTCCCAAAATGTATTATTTCGTTACTATTTTTGTATGAAAATCTTAATGTTGTTCACAAAATATATCAACTTAATAAGTTGCAACAGCATAGTTCTTATCGTTTCAAAAACATTGTCTGTGACATACAAATGGACAGACATGACTACAAAGCTTCCGGTTTTTTGCCATTAGGCTACGGAGCCCTAAAAATATTGAAGTCCATGAACTATATATGTTATGTGGGGTGTCATTGAATATGCAATTCAAAAATAAATATTACATTCCCGCCAGGTAGTTCGCAAGAGGCGAGCACAGGTTAAATAGGTCATTTCCAACAAGTCCACTGGTGGTAGACTGATGTGGGGTAATTGGCAGGGATTCACCGCCTTGTCCATTCCTGCCGCCATAACGACTATGTCAATTGTCATATTCCGGCTTGAAGGGTAGCCTGAACATGATAATTGACGTAGTCATAATGAAAGCACACTTACGCATTTGGCCTTACATTTCGGCCTCAGGTCGGAGTTGCAGCGATAATATCTTTGGTGTCTATAGGTCACGGTTGTTTAGATAGGAGACCTGGGTGCTTCTTCGATGATTTGCCACACAGAGGAAACGTCTACCGGGTCAACCAGTATTTTAATAAAATGAAATGGTAAATATTATTAATACTTTCAAATATTTTAAATGAGGTCAAATGCATATATAACATATTTCTCATTAATGCATACAATATATTATATCTTTAGCTGCCAAATTATAATGAAAATTTGCACCCGACTGATTTATAGCATATTCTTTGAGTATTAAACCAGCAGCGTATTCCACTTTTTAAAATTAATAATATATAAATTAATTTCTGACGACCTCGTTAGTCGGGGTGCTAACGGACACGCCTAACTCCACCAACCAACCGCGAGGCTCGGATTCTATTCCTGACTAGAACAAGCATTTGTGTAATGCATTTTAATATCTGCATTTGTTGTTTATTTAATTTATTGCGATATTTATTTTAATACTTCTATGTATTAATATCGTGAAATAACACCCATAACTAAAGCATATCACTACACAGAATAAAACAAAGTCGCTTCCTCTGTCCCTATGTCCCCTATAGGGGCAGAGGAAGCCTATATGCTTAAATATTTAAAACTACACAACGGATTTTGATGCGGTTTTTTTTAAATTGATTAAAGAAGAAAGTTTATATGTATATTTTATACCCGTACGAAGAAATAACTTATTTTTTTTTCATTGAGTAAGATTCAATGTGTGTAAATTGTCGAGGACTTTAACAGATATCCGATGTAAGTAATCCAGTATTAATGTGAAATTATATTTTGAAACACACGATTAGGTTCCACTATGACTTAATTTCTAAAGCCAATAACAGATATCACAATAAAATTTTGCACAATGACCGATTCAAAAACCATTTAAAACTTTTGTTTGACCAATTGACCTTCTAACTTTCAAACTTGGAGATCAGCACCTTTCTACAACATATTCGAATTAGGTCATAAATATACAGCATGTTTTAATAAGTCCGGCATTACTTTGGGTTTCATTTTATTTCGAACATGTTGCTGGGTTTTTGAAGGATGTAGGCGTACGGCTTTTCTACACATTTGATAAAGAGAGTGTTGCTTTACTTTTCAGTAATACTATCAAAGATACGAAGTGGAGTTGCTTTTACAGCAAGTTGCTGAGGTTGGTAGACCGTCTCGGTAACCATGTATTGAAGTGAAACTTCTTTAGAATCATTGTGATTTCAAAACGGATGCAACGGAAAAAAGACAAGTGAGAGACACAAATATATATTCATCTCATTCTTTTGCAGGTAAGAGACACAAATATATATTCATCTCATTCCTTTGTTGATTTACTGAAGTTTCACTTCTATCGTGTGTGAATCGCACACACACCTTTTTTTGTTTAAGGATAGGCAAAAGAAAGAGGATAAGAGGGTTATGCAAAAAGGTTTATCATTAGAGCTTCAAGTTGACTATGTATTAAACCTATTTGGTGTCTATAGACGACGAATACTATTTATTTGTTTTTCAGTTTCTATAAGTAAATAGATGAGACATAAACAATTTCCCTACAAACATGGTAAACATGATGTTTATCCATTACTAACCTAGGTTGTTAAACATGTCCCCTTTCCTCCGTGTTGGTCCGGGCTCCTTTGCATAATAGACCATCTGCCATCCTGCCAGGCAGCTCGTTGAAGGCGAGTATAGGCTTACAGTCACTAACACCGTGACATCTGACTATGTCGTAGAGTTTCGCAGCGACTCGTCGGGACTGGTACCACCGCCTTACTTATTCATGGCGCCATAACGTTAGTGCTTGCCATTGTAGCCGGTAAACTTACTTTAGCCCGAAGCCTAACATCCCAGCACCAGGTTGGTAACGCACCATTACCACCTTTGGCGTCTCTAGGCAGCGTGCATTTCTTACCATCAGGAAATCTGTCTGCTTGTTTGCCTTCTAATATTATAAAAATCAAAATAAAAAATGTAATAGTCACAATTACTTTGCATTTTTGTCCTTATTACCTTTACTTTTTATTGTTTATTCTCCAACTAGGAAAACGATAAAGGTGAAATAATGAAATGGTACTTCACCGTCATACCATGTCATGATGGTCATATATGTATAATGATGATACATATTTTTTTTTTATTTGGTGGCCCACGTACCTCTGTTACCTATTATTACTATTGCTTTAGTTAATAGAAGTATTCTTACCTAATGATAGACCATAAACAAATACAAGGTTGGGGATGTATTTATTAAAATTAAAAAAACTGCATTTTTGCCTTATAACATCCTGTATATTTATTTCACTGTTTTGTTTTAAGAGAGATTGCTAAATTGTGTGGGAACAGGACGACTCAATAATTGTCAAATTTGAAATATTTTCACCACCGATTCCTAATTAAGCTGTTTTTGCCTAAAAGTTATTTTTTTATTGTGAACGTAAATTATTTATTGCATAAATTTATGTCTCGCCTCTATTAATACATTCAGATAAGATTGCCGCCTATCACAATGTGGGGACTTAATGTCTTCGGCTAGTTATGGGTGCCCTGGTTATACCTCTGCCTACCAGTACAGGGATATAGACGTGAAGATTTTTTTTTAGTTTATTAATTAACCAGCAAGCCAAGTGCTATCTTCACACTGAATTACCTATTCCTGCCGCCACAATGACTCTGTTACATTCCGGTTCGGTTGATGGGACTCAGGACAACGAAGCACTAGTCTATAGGCTACAGTTTTTTCTTACCAATATGAAAGTCGTGTGCTCGTTCTCTGACCTCTAATATAAAAAACGTTCTTGGTGGCGAAGGCTGTCAAGTACCAAATGTAACGATCGTCCCAGACCTGCGGTTTCCTCCACATTAATTACTATTTGTATACAAACACGTTTTAAAAACTCTTGACCTTACCTCCAGATAATACCCGAATAGTTTATCTAAAGGCGTCCAGGTGAATAAGATTCGAAATTCAAAAAATATTTATTTCACACTAGCTGTGGCCCCGCGTGATCCCGTAGGAACAACTTTTCAGTATAAATATTATACTGTGTGTTAATGAAAGTTACTCTCTATGACGTGTGTGCCAAATTTCATGAAAATCGGTTGAGCAGTTTTTGCATGAAGGAGTAACAAAGAAACAAACATACAAACTTTTGCATTTATAATATTAATAGGATTAAACATTTAAGTCGTGGTCTTGGGTAAGTGTCCTTCTGCATCAAGCTCATTTAGTGAGAATTGTCGGGAAAGAGGAAAAAACGATTCTAATTTCTTTATCATCATCTAAAATTGCCCTGTCTTTTATCTTAGATAGGTTATACATGCAAGCCGTTAATAATTCTTCTCTTGAAAGATAAAAAACGGTCGGAATGGTCCGAAATGAATTTTATCAACATCCAACGGGCAGTTTTAGAGTTTCACATAACAATGCCTTAGGTGTTTTTCAACATTTTTGTTTCTGGCGTGAAAGTCAAACACATTCGTACATACTAATAAATACACTATTGCATCTATCTATATATACATACTAGCTGTTCGGGCGAAATTCGTCCCGCCCGTTTAGTTTGTATGAGAAAAATTAGAATGTTATTTTCCCTAGTTCCCTTTCTGTTGGACGGGATAAAATGTAAGGTACATTTATCCCGTCCTTCTCCCTATCAATTTTCAGCCTAATCGGTTTAACAAACACGGCTTTCTTTTATATAAATATGTTTAGATGATTCATGATGTTTTCGTCGAGTTTACATTGTTTTTAAGATGCAATCTGCTATTTGTGGCGAAGACAAATTCATCGAATCAAAAACCATGACAATTGGTCCAGCAAATCTCGAGTTATAAGACGGATTTGTTACAACACTTATAACTCGAGATTTGCTGGACCAATTGTCATGGTTTTTGATTCGATGAATTTGTCTTCGCCACAAATAGCAGATTGAATCTTAAAAACAATGTAAACAATGTATATATATATAATGAATCTCTTTTTAGAGTAGTCATCCCATCAGGCCTGAACTGATCGACCAATTTATCTAATTCGTTTTTTTGTGTTGGTTGTGGTCAGGAGAAGGTTATTATGAAAAGAAAAAAACTGGAAAAATGAGAAAAACAAGGCGTCAATCCATTAATGCAAACTGTTAGTAGCTGTCAATATCAAGCGGTACGAAGTAAAGATAGACCGAGAGCTCAATGACATAAAATCCCAAACATATTTCGTAATGTTTACGTAACATGTGAACGTTAAAACCGTTATGTTTTTGGATGTCGGGTACATGTAGTACTACTTAAGGTGGAGATATCAATATCTTTATGATTTTTTATGATATTTGAAGGCAAACAATCAGACGGATTTCCTGATGGTAAGAAATTCACGCCGCCTAGAGACACCAAAGGTGGTAATGGTGCGTTGCCAACCTGAGGCCGGGATATAAGGCCTCGAGCAAAAGTAAGTTTACCGGCTATCTTATCCTCGGTGCCGGAACACATCAACGGCAAGCACTGACGTTATGGCGGCCGGAATAGTTAAGGTGGTGGTACCAATCCGGGCGAGTAGCTGCAAAACTCTACCACCATGTTACGGTGCTAGTGACGGTAAGTCTATGCTCGCCTTTTACGAGCTGTCTGGCAGGAAGGCAGATGGTCTATTCTGCAAAGGAGCCCGGACCAACACGGGGAAAATGTTGATGATTTAAACGTAGTAGGCTACATCCACAGTTCAAATTTAAATAACACCATATTTCGAATATAACGAGATTTTTCAAAATCCAACAAAACTTTCCAATGTAATATAATAATACAAAAAAAATGAAAAAATCAATAACCTCCCACAAAATCTGAACATTGTTGATGACATTAGATTTTAAACAAACGATCGACATTGAAGTCGGTCTATCCGTTCAAAAGTTATGTAGCCACAAATAAACACACACGCTCAAACGGGGGTCGGGGGTTAAAAAGGTTCTAACCTATGAACTAGGTGCTTTCCATCGGTGTGAACATCATTGAGCACGGATTGCATATGCCCGCAGAATGTGACTACAATGATAATAGAATATTACGTCGGCTCCGGTTCGGTCGGTTGCTACCACTATCGGGGTGCTAACGGACACGCCTAACTCCACCAACCAACCGCGAGGCTCGGATTCTATTCCTGACTAGAACAAGCATTTGTGTAATGAACATTTTAATATCTGCATTTGTTGTTTATTTAATTTATTGCGATATTTATTTTAATACTTCTATGTATTAATATCGTGAAATAACACCCATAACTAAAGCATATCACTACATAGAATAAAACAAAGTCGCTTCCTCTGTCCCTATGTCCCCTATGTATAGGGGCAGAGGAAGCCTGTATGCTTAAATATTTAAAACTACACAACGGATTTTGATGCGGTTTTTTTAAATTGATTAAAGAAGAAAATTTATATGTATATTTTACACCCGTGCGAAGAAATAACTTACTTTATTTCATTACTATCTTACCCATTATTTTCCATTCCAAGACAGTTGCCCCCGTGTGGGCCCGGGCTCCTTTACAGGATAGACCATCTGCTTTCCTGCCAGGTAGCTCGTAATAGGCGAGCATAGGCTGAACGTCACTAACACCGTGACATCTGGCTAGGTGGTAGAGTTTCGCAGCGACTCACCCGGTATCACCGCCTTACCTATTCCTGCCGCCATAACGTCATGACGTGTTCCGGTTCGGAGGGTAAGGTAGTATGTAAACTTACTTTTGCTCGAGGCCTAACATCCCGGCCTCAGGTTGGCAACGCACCATTACCACCTTTGGTGTATCTAGGCAGCGTGAATTTCTTACTATCAGGAAATCCGTCTGCTTGTTTGCCTTTCAATATCTTAAAAAATAATAATAATAAACACAGAGTAAAATACTCCAAGTTTCAACCTCGTGTTATAGTATTTATTACAATATGATACAGGCTATGTTATAAACTTAACTTTACCTTAGTCCATGTTAATTAATAAGACGGTTGAAGTTTACTGCTGGGAATAATTTTTAAAATTAAACGGTTGCATTTTTTTTATTTTTTGCAGTGAAAGTTAGCGAACATTCACACTTCCTGAGGGTAAGAGATAAACAATATAGACAACATAGATAGTTTATGGCTGCGTCACTATCCTGTGACCGGTAAACCAGGCCTACTGTGCAAGTCTACCGACTACCCTCACCTCCATACCGGTCATTATAACGGCAAAAATAGTTGAGACAGTGGATTTATGGTCTAGTGGTCCAGGTGTTGGCCTTGACTTTATGAGGTCTCGGGTTCGATTTCCGGGTCGAACAACAAAGAAAAAAGTTTTTTTTCCAAATTTCTAATAAAAAATGTTGCTCGGGATTGGATGTGTGCCCGATTAGCGATAGGCTTGGCACCTATCACATTGTCGGCTAGCCGTGGGCACAACCAGGGCAGGTTGTGCCTCTGCCTAGTCCTTCGGGGATATGGGCGAGAAGATACTTTTTTATAACTAACAGCGCTAGTGATTTGACAATACTCTACTACCACTGCGAATACAAACTGTTAATAAAAACATATTTGTAGTCAACAACAAATTATAATAAACATACGTACGTAAGTAACATTAAAGGAACATACTCAATAGAAATATAAGTAACAAATATGTCTACGCCTTAAGTGATTTCACTGTCACGCGCAGTGGTATGTGACAGTTGCACAAATGGACAGCTATCTCTCTCTCTCACTTGAGCATCCTCTATCTCTATTTCATCAGTAAAGTCGTTGACTTTAAGCACTTCTACTGCATATAAGTCATATGTTGGTGTTTACAATTTTATATCAGACTAGCAGTTTCCCGTCGCTCGGGTATCGTTTTTTACACAATATAAAAAATTCCGCTTGTCTGCGTTTGTGTAATAAAATTATTTATTTCTTCAGTAGAAAGCCTACGAGATATCTCTTAGATCTTTCAAATTGGGTTACATTAAATACATTTGTAAATATTATCAAAATCGGTTTTGGTAGTTTCAGAGTTAATCGAGGACAGACAGACATCGCGACAAGAATTTAATAAGACAACAAACTATAGGAACGATGTCAGGACGTTAAAAATACACATAGTCTAATAATGTTACAGGTGTGTTGCCATTTAAAACTAGGATTTTAATTGCCTTGCAAAAGCAAAACAAATTGACTAGTAAGGGTTGGTTTAAATAAGAACACGACAATCGCGAACACTGGTGCAGTGGTGACAAGAACAGGTATAAATGCAGTATTAAGTTAGGATTTGCCTCTACCTTTATACTTTATATAATATATTATATATTTTACTTATTAGAACAAAAATTGCCCTTTTTCTTTTACTTGTGTTCTTTGACTATATGGTTATATGTAATTTATCTATGATAAATAGAAATATCTTAATTTTCTGACAGACCAAGTTTTCTAATAAAAAAAAATGTTGCTCGGGATTGGAAATGTGCCCGGTTGGCGATAGGCTTGCCACCTATCACATTGTGGGACTTAGTGTCTTCGGCTAGTCGTGGGTGTTGTACCTCTGCCTACCTCTTCGGGGATATGGGCGTGAAGATACCTACCAAGTGTGTCAGTCTAGGTCCGATAATACTACCATCCACCATGGAACACGACAATGAAGCATCGGCGCCATAAACAAATCTAACTTTCAAATATAGCCCTAGCTAACAATGATCCAATAAAATGTAGTTTTCACTTTTGCTTACTACGTTATTAATCGATTTCGTAAAAGAAGGATGTTATATCATTACGTTCTTCCCTTACATTTTTATGCAGGTATGTGAACCGATTTTAAAAAATCTTTTGTTAGTTTACAAATCGTACTTCCGAATTGATTCCATTGCCAAAAAGTCTGCATCTGATGATACATTTCCAAAGATATCGAAGAAATACTCAATTTATTGTTTACGTAGATGATATAATATTGTAATCGGAGTGAGTCATTTGCAGTTTCACTGAGCTCATTTTGCTTCATTTGCATACGATTTTGTACCAATGTAGATTAAACTTGCAATAACTCTAACCATAATGTTGCAAAGATTGTCAATAAAATAATCTTAATTAGACATTACGTAAACATTTGTAAAAAAACAACCTAGAACGTCACATAAACATTATTTCGTAAGAAAATAATTTTAATTAAACGTCACAATTTTTTTTAAATAAAGCAGTTTTTAACGTCACGTAAATATTTGTTAATAAAATAATCTTAATTAAACATTATGTTAATATTCTTCTTTTTTTATGGCTTTTAGTAACTACTATATACTTTATACATTACCACATATTAATATTTCAGTATCTCGTCATTCTCTATTAACATTATTGGCCTTAAACATAAATAAACATTATACTAATCACCTATTTTAGTGGTCTGTAGTTGACTGGTGACCCAATCGCTTCGTCATATCTCTTCGTGTTTTTTTATAATACAAGAAAGCAAGTAACCAAACGTTTAACTCGATGGTAAGATATACATATCGCACATAAACATAAGAGCTGTTTTTGATGCGTTACCAACCTAAGGCTAGGAATCTCTGCGACGCCAGCAAGTTTACCACCTACCCTTCCTCAAAGTTGAAAGACCAAAGGCAAATAATGAGATTATGACGGGAAAAAGAAAATAGATACTATCAAAACTAGAGAAAAACCAAAAAAAGTGTGATCAAAAGTGGCAAGGGTGCGTTTCAAACCTGAAGCCGGGATGTTAGGCCTCGTGCAAAAGTTACTTTATCGGCACCCTTACCCTCCGAACTGGAACACGTCTAAGGTGAGAACTAACGTTATGGCGGCAGGAATAGGTAAGGTGGTGGTACCAATCCAGGCGAGTCGCTGCGAGATTCTAACACCTTGTCAGATGTCCCGGTATTAGTGGCAGTACGCCTATGCTCGCCTTTTACAATCTTCTTGACGGGAAGGCACATGGTCTATTCAGCAAAGAAGCTCGGATGAACACAGGGTAAAACCTAAGTACCTAAGTCTATGGCTATGCCACAGTCTTGCTCATATTGACAGCTTCTTTTTTCAATTTAAGACATTTACGATTGATCAAGATAAAACATTGAATGTTATTTTCTAGACTACAGGCCCATGCCAAAAATAGATGGGCCATATGAACCACCAGGTGACGTATATAAGACGATATAAGAGCATAAAATAATAAGATTCAACACTATGCCGTCATCTGTAAGCTGTCCAACTGTGTGCAGGTGAGAATTTAGAAGTGAGTGAGTGAGTCCGTTTTGGTAATTTATTTTTGTTATCCGTATTACAATTTGTTTTGTTGCCCTTGCCATTGAACCTGGAACTTCAAGAAGTCAAATCCGACGCAAGACCGCTACACCACAGAGGCGATAAATAATATACTTTATTTATTTATAATGATATTAATATTCATTAAAAATGAAAATCATTAATGACAAGTTCGATACATCAAAGACAATGGTTTCACGGTTCGAATGACGCGGACAATATTTCGTGTAATTCAAAATATATTACTGTAATTACGTAATGTTACGGCAGGTCGTGAAAGCGAAACCGTCTTATGTACAGTCGATCAAATGAATCTGATGCTTAGATATTTTATGTTATCGGGTGACTCTTGTACATTAATGTTATACTAGCTGTTGCCTGAGGCTTCGCCCACGTTTTCACATGAACTCTTTTTGCGATCGAAATTAAAATAAATTTATATGTTACTCCAGGTCACAATCTATCTGTGTTCCAAATTTCAGGAAAGTCCGTTCAGCCATTCGAGCGTGATATATCGAACATACATACTCAAAAACTTTCGCATATTTTATAATATTACTAGGTAGCCTATAATATGTTAATCCAGGTCTCAATATGTCTGTGTTCCAAATTTCAGACAAATCCGTTCAGCCTTTTGAGCGTGAAAGAGTA
>NJDC01004893.1:74883-88757 GCA_002245475.1 Calephelis virginiensis
GCTTGTCTACCAGCCTACCCAATTGCTCACATATCAACATAACAACAATGAGCACAAAGGCAAAGGCTGCGGAAAAAATATAAGTATCTGATACTGATCGGTAGTTGCTGTTTTGCTGTAGAGTGCTGATTATAATTAGTTTATCTTTAACTGATATATGCCTACCGAAAAAAAATTATAAACAGTCCAAATACAATAATAAATATAATACACACACATCCGAATCCACAATCGAACGGTGAAGTGTTTGCGAGGTAGGAAGAGATTATTGGATGTCAAGTGCTTCCGAATTAATATTTTTATATAAATATGCCGGTTTTGAAGACTACTGGCCATGAAACTATATTACAAATGCGCAAGTGAAAATATTTGTTTCCTCCGTCTAAACATCAAAACAGCTGAGCTGATTTCATTGATTAGGCATAGGCTTTATTAATTGTTAAATGCATTTTTTACCCATATATGTATTATTTGAAAAGGGATGAGTAAACTTGCTTAACTCCGGCAGTATGAATGAAGGTCTTTGCTCTAACTTGACAAAAAGGTTTGTCGTTCGACGAAGAAGACGATGCACTCTTTGCTGATGGGCTAAGATCCGAAGTCGGGTCGACCTACGCCGACCTGTTAAATGGATGAAACCGGTTTTGTAGCAAATTTAGCATATCAGAAAATATATTAAAAATGGTTTGCCTAAAAAATCCTGGACCGAAAATTTTTAATTATTAAAAAAAAAGTTTTTAACATTTCCATTTTTTTCAGGCAACCCTATACATCAACTTAAATTGTAATAAAAATTGTAAAAATTGACTATTTTGATATATTTTTTTCCTATCATCCGATCCCGTGAAAGTAACTATCATCGACAATTATCTGTTTATAACTGGCAATCCGGATAAATAACAGGCAGCCCAACTTCTGCAACTTCGTCTTATTCCTACTTTAAGTCGGGTATCTTAATATTGCACAAGTTAATGAATAAAAAACATTTTAAAAAAATAAAAAAAATATCCAGGATTTTTTCAGGCAACCCATTTTTAATATATTTTCTGATGTACTTAATTCGCTATAAAACCGGTTTCATCCTATTATCAGCTCGGTGTAAGTCGACCTAACTTCGGATCTCCGACTATGATGTCCATTGGAACAAATGAGTTCGCGTGTTATTTTAAAATCAAAATCATTAATAAAATTGATGATCAAAAGTAATTATGCTTAATAAAACAAATATATGTCCATAAACTTTTTACTTTTTTTTATGTACATTATGTAAATACTAGCAATAAAAACAATCTTGCTGTGTATATGTCTCGTTTCCACGTTCCATGTTCTCGTTATTCTTTCGTGGGCCAATGTATAACTTTTTACAATAAACTCGCCATTTAATAAATTTCAAAAATTTATTAAATTTAAGTTTAAATTTTCTGAAATCTGATCTGTTTGACGATAGGCTTGCCACCTATCCCACTGTGGAACTTAGTATCTTCGGCTAGTCGTGGGAGAGGTAGGCAGAGGCGCAACCAGGGCATTGCGCCTCTGCCTACCTCTTCAGGGATATGGGCGTGAAGATACGTTTCAAGTTTATTTTGATGTATTCTTGTTCTGTCTACAACAATCATGTAAACAAACAAATTACATATTAGACCAGATAACTGATTAAGGCGTTCATAAATCTTGAAAACGTGATACATTCAAAAGATTTTGGTCGTAAAAAAGCACTTCGAGTATTGCGTCTGCGCAATAAAGATATACTATCGACAAGTCACTTTAATGTAGTGTTTGCTTGTAATATACGTAAGCTTGTCGCCCACAAACGATTTATTTTACTTTCAAAAAATTGGTAATGAGGAGGAAAATGTGGCTGTTATCAGAGTTGACACATTTATGCTTTTCCTAATGTGTATTTAATTTATGTCTTGTAGTTCTTTGTAGCGTTAATAGTAATAATAATCACTACATAGTATAAAACAAAGTCGCTTTCTCTGTCCGTATGTCCCTTTGTATGCTTAAATCTTTAAAACTACGCAACGGATTATGATGCAGTTTTTTAATAGATAAAGTGACAGAAGAAGAAGGTTTATATGTATATTTTATAACCGTGCGAAGCCGGGGCGAGCCGCTAGCCTTGTTCATCGTATGACGCGTAAACGGATGGACCAACTTTGTAATTTTTTTTGTGTTAAAAGATTCATATGAAAAAAATGTATACATTAATAGTTACGACAGGATAATATCTGTCACTCAACTAGTATGTACTTGTAATATATACATTCCTCGGGACAAATTACAAGAATTAATTTAACCTTAAGGCAAATCGCTAGATAGTACTAAACTCCCTATGCATGCTAAAACTACCTATCGGATTTTGATGGGGTTGTTTCCAATAGATAATATGTTTAAGAGGAAGGTTTAGAGGTATAATAAAATAGAAGTTTGTCCACCCAGAACAAAGACTCTACTCTCGTGATAGTAATAGACAACTGTGGCCTTTAGACATTATACATGTAATAAGTCCGTTGCTGTCTTTTGGTCAGGGTGTTAGACAGTGTATGCAACCGGCTACCAGTGCCAGAGCCTATCATAATGGTCGCAGGAATATGTAAGGCAATGCCTCTACCAGGGCAAGTTGCAGCTCACCACTACCACTACTGAAAGGTTTGTAATGTGGATGCTAATACATAATACTAACACATAAAATACTTGGGTATGTTTATCTCGAAATCAAATAATAAATAGAGAATAGAAACACAAATAGCACTGTTGTTGTCTTGTGTTTGAATTAATGGATTTCTACAAATAGGTAAGTACAGCTACTATTGTTCCTCAATTCAACGTTTTTTTTTTTTTTTGTTATTATGATCTTTGGAGTAGCTGTCTTGGCCAACTTTGTTCCACCCGTTCAGTATGTAAAAAATAAAATATTGTTTTTCCCATTTTCCCTGCAATTTTCCTGGGTTTTTTCTTTATAAAAACTTTGACCTGGCAACAACTAACACAATACAAAAAGAATTAGCCAAATCGATCCAGTAGTTCGGAAGTTATGCGCTTACCAAAACATTTAGCGATTCATTTTTCTAAAATATAGATGTTTGTTACTTGATTACTCGGCCAATAGCCAACCGATTTTGAAAGTTTTTTTTTTAAGAAAGATAGGTCATGATTCCAAGATGGTTCCATATTAGTTTTATCGTGATCAAACTATAGGTTTTGAGATTAATTAATAGTGCATATTTTTTTCCCACGTATGCGTGATTCAGTGTAACTCAAAAACTACTAGTAGGATGTTAATAAAATTTATGGTAAACGATTTCGGCAAAATTTGCTGTCTTTCTAAAGAAGAATTATCAAATCACGATGTGGTAGCCAATGAATTAGTTGGAATCGGATTTTGCGGTTTTACTGCGCCTAATTAATATGAGTATAGTATTCATATTATGAGTAGGTACTTGCTCACTCCCGAGGCTTCACCCGCCCAGTAACAATTTAATTTGAGAACGTCTCTGTCCTTCTTTTGCCTATTTTGATTTAAGATAACCTAGATTTGTAAGAATGATTAGTATTTTTGCAATAAAAAACCTCTTAAAATTTTCGCAACATACTAACATACAAATTGACAAAAAACAAAGCCTATAGAATTAAGAAAAAAACATTTTGTAATTTTTCAAGATGTAGGTATAGTACCAACACTTAAAAAAATGTTCAAACAATCGCACTGAGGCATAAGGTTGTCAGATGTACGTAAGTGGAAAATATAACGCCAACGAGCCATTTATCCAATCCAACGATGTTAATTTCATTAGAAAATTCAAATTATACGTATTAAACTGACCCAGGAATTGAACCCGGGGCCTCATATCGTCAATTCCACCAAACTACAACAAAGGCGACTAGGAGAAGTTATAAATGGAACAAAATAACTATGACTAAAAATACATTTGAATATGACACACTTATAGCTCTTTAAATTCACATTAGTTTTAAAATTATAAACTGACACTAATTCCACATTTTATTACTTATCTTTTTATTACATAATTAAAATAACCCACTAATCTTAATTTTTAATTGCAATATAATAACTGAGGAGGTAAATTGAAATTTATCATAAAAAATTGTGAAGTCAGCGGCCGTTATTAAACTACAATTAAAAAGATTAATTATTTATTTTGTAACATGAAATTACTTCCAAGCATAATATAAATGTGATTTCAATTGCTTGTGTTTTATTTACATAATTTGACTTATTTTGCAATCTGTTCTAATATAATAAAGATTGAATATTAAGTATATACTACCTATTATTTATATGTGCCATTTACTAATAAGTTTGAAGCCAGTGCCAAGCCAATTTAATACTTACTTCAAATATAATTATTAGCTTAAGGCTTGGCACCAACAGTAAGTGGACAACAACCGGTATGTTAATAAGTAGAAAATGGTTATTTGGTTTATACTATGAAAAATCATATAACTATAACATTGAATTTAAAAACTATGTTAAAGTATATTCAAAATTGTTCAAAAGAGTATGTTCCACTGCTAAGTCTATGTATTTAAAAAACATTATTAAAAGATCCGATAACAAAATCAAGGCCACGTGGAATATTATAAATACGGAAACCGGTAAATGTCAAATTATTAATGACGGATATGAATTAAATATAGATGGATGTAGTGTTAAAGAGGATATGAAAATAGCAAAAGAGTTTGAAAAATTCTTCACGCAAATTCCATTTGAAACAACTTAAACTCTTTGCACATCTTCTATTATTTCCGAATCAATATTGAAGCAATCTGTAACTGAATGTATCAAAGCTTTCGATTTTACCTATGTCGATATGAAAGACGTAATTAAAGCTTTTAAATCACTACAAACTAAGAAAACGTCAGACTTGTGGGGACATTCTGTTCAAACGATTGCGTCAATATTTTATGATATTGCACCACATTTGGCCATTATGTTTAACTGCTGCATATTGAATGATGTATTTCCTGATCTAATGAAACAAAGCAAGGTAGTGCCTTTATTTAAATCGGGTGACACTTCTGACCCAACAAATTTTCGACCTATTTCAGTTTTGCCTACACTTAGTAAAATATTTGAAAAATTAATACTTAGTCAGATGTTAAATTACTTTAACGTAAACAAATTGTTACATAATAAACAGTTTGGATTTACTAAAAGTTGCTCAACCGTTGATGCAGGGGTGGAATTATTAAAAAAAACGTATTTGAAGCCTGGGAGAACTTGAATGATGTATATATGATCTGTGATCTCTCTAAGGCTTTCGACTGTGATCATGATACTTTGATCAGGATATTACGGTATTACGGAATTAATAACAAAGCTCTTGATGTCATGATCTCATACTTAAACAATAGAGTTCAGAGGGTTAAAATAAATGGTAAAACTTTTTCAGGTTCTGTGGTTATGATTGGCGTACCGCAGGCTCTAATCTTGGTTCATTTCTGTTTCTTGTATATATATATATATATATATATGACTTACCTTATTACATAAGGGACACCCACGATACTGTTTTGTTCGCGGATGATACTTCATTTATATTTAAAATGAAAACGCAATTAGGTACCTACGTATGACGAAGTGAACAATGCGATATCCAAAGTTGTACATTGGTTCACAGTTAACAATCTTCTTTTAAATGGTAATAAGACAAAATGTATTAGATTCTCAATGCTCAATGTTAGGCTAGTAGATTCCAATGTACTAAATGGATCTAAGCTGGATCTGATTGAATCCACTGTATTTTTAGGCATCACAATTACAATAGGGCCCTCATATTGAGAAACTGGCAAATAGGCTTAGTTCAGTAACATTTGCAGTAAATAAAATAAAAACATTAACAGATATTGAAACGACCCGAATAGTATATTTTAGCTATTATCATAGTTTGATGTCTTATGGGATACTTCTTTGGGGAAATTTTGCAGATATAAATACTATATTTGTATTACAGAAAAGAACTATTAGAGCTATTTATAATCTTAAAGTAAGGGATTCCCTCCAAGAAAAAATCAAAGAAATAAATATTTTAACTTTCAGTTCTCAATACATTTATAAAAATTTATTGTATGTTGAAAAAAACTATGTATGTTTATAAAAAAGTGTGATGTTAATACGAGGAATAAAAATAATCTAGCCGCATACAAAACTCGTCTCCATAAAATTAGTAAATCCTTTTTGGGTCAATGTATACGTTTCTACAATAAGCTGTCCATTGGTATTAGAGATCTACCTTTAAATAAGTTTAAAAATGTATAAAAACAACAAAAAAAATTAAAAAATGAACATGGTTAGATTAGGAGATAGAGGTTTCAATCTCCCACTGCAATTTGTAATGTGATTTGTTGTACCTTTTATTTAAGTTTTTTTTGTTTTTTTTTATGATATTGGAAGGCCAACAAACAGACGGATTTCCTGATGTTAAGAAATTCACGCCACCTAGAGACACCAAAGGTGGTAATGGTGCGTTGCCAACCTAAGGCCTAACCGAGATGTTAGGCCTCGAGCAAAAGTAAGTTTACCGGCTACCTTACCCTCCGAACCGGAACACGTTATGACGTTATGGCGGCAGGAATAGGTAAGGCGGTGGTACCAATCCGGACGAGTCGCTGCTAAACTCTACCACCTAGTCAGATGTCACGGTGTTAATAATGGTGAGCCTATGTTCGCCTTTTACGAGCTGCCTGGCAAGGAAGGCAGATGGTCTATTCTACAAAGGAGCCCGGACCAACACGGGGAAAATTAAAATTAAAAGATAAATTAGATTGTAAATTATGTTTTTAATCTAGTTTATATTGTAACTATTGCTATTGAAAAAAGACAAGCTCGCTGAGTTTCTTTCGCCAGATCTTCTCAGTGTGTGGCCGCGTTCCGATCCGGTGGTAGTTTAAAAAAATGTCGACGCGCACAAATACCACTTGTATGGTTCAAGTGAATAAAGATTATTCTGTTTAAAAATTAAATGCTTGTTAAATGAAAACTAATTGACATATCTGAATCAAATGTTTATGGGACCAATTCGAAGCTATTCCGCATCAAACAAAAAAAAGAATTACGTAAATCGTTTCAGAAACCACGGACAAACGGAAAATACGAAAAAGAAATATACCGGCCGAATTGAGAACCTCCCCGTTTTTTTAAACTGGGTTAAAAATGGTAACAATTTCGGTAATTTAGTTGCGCACTAAACTAATTTCAAATTATCGCTATCTTTTTTAACGATAGTAACAGAAAGATACAAAACAAGTTTATTGTTGTCAGTTTAGATTGTAAAAGACGTTTTCACATTTTTTTTAAATATTCCTCGTTAATTACAAACGTCCGGAGTTGACATGAGTTCATTAAATGTTTAAAAGAAAATCAAATAGAATACTTTTTTTTAAATAGACTGATTTCTTGATATTAATAACTGTAGCCCATAGACACTAAGAATATCTTAATATATATAAATTACATGTCACGTTGTTTGTCCGCGATGGACTCCAAAACTACTTAACCGATAATTTGCACGCCGTGTGCAGTTTGATCCAACTTGAAAGATAGGATAGCTTACATCTCCATTTATAATCAAAAAAATTAACATCAGAGCGAAGCCAGAATAGGCAGCTAGTAATATATATAATATAGGAGTAAAATATTTTTGCTTCCGTTTTATAGTAAACACGATTATGGTGAACACTGACGCTAAGGCGATAGGAAAAGACAAAGCAGTACAAACAGCGACTTCACACCTTCAATCACCTAGTCTGCTTGTGACAAAAAAAAACAATGGTGGCTTCCTACAAACTGCGCACCAAAAAAACAATTTGCAATTAACAGCATCAAGTTACATTTTATTTTCTTTTTCACTAGATTTTGTAAATGCTGCTGGAAAACTCTTTTCGTGTAAATTACTGCTTCAATTTTGCACAATTCTCTCTTTAATGTTCTCTTTTCAAAACATGTAAATTCAAAACTTCTTTTCTTATTTAAACAGATGCCAACGATCTACATCGAGCTCATAACAAAGAAATTTTAAGAAAAGATTACAGAATTAAAAAACATGAATCCAAATTTTTCAATTTAGAAAAACCTATGTTCGTACAAACTGGTATACGATACTCAAAGCATAGAAGAAATTATTACGAATATCCGAATATAACAGTTGGAAATGTGTTGCCAGAATTCAAACCGATATCTGACGAACAGATAAAAAAGATAAATAGAATTATCAAAGAACTAACAGATACAAATAAAGTGCCACGGATTAATAGTACAAATAGTAATAAGATAAGAAAAGGGAGAGTTATAGAATCTGCAGAAATAGCAGAACCAACGGAAGTTGTAAAAAGTGACAGAAAATCTGAGAAAACGTGTCCACAAGGTGGTACCTGTGAAGTTTTCTTCTATTGCTGGATGATCGGTGGTCTTCTAGAAGGCTCTTGTGGAGGTATTCTAAAAGGCTGTTGCCACAGAGTTGCCAAAGCTGGTATTCTTGGAGTGCAAGATTCAAACAGTATTGAATATGAAGGATTAAATTACGGTCCAGTTATAAATGACGAAAGTAAGTTTTCAATCCTTCTCCATGATAGATCACATCATTGCGTAATTGAAAATAAGACAGCTTCTTAAATGTAAAGAAACAAAAACGTTCCACAAAATTATTTTAAAAAAGAAGTTCGTTAAAGTTATAACCCTACCTGGGTGTTTGTTCTAGATAGTTTTCACAGTTGTTAATTACTCTTACTTTTTAGTTGACCTCTAAATAGTTTACAAAACTATAAGAAAAACAACAAAGTAATAAACAGATTTATGCATCTGAGCCGTTAAAATAAAATGAAGCTCAAATAAAATGTTGATCTCATCATTTTCTTAAGTAATCTTTTGAAACCAATTGCTTGCTAATCAATATTTGCTTAAAATCGACATTTTCATTAAATTTGATTAATATTTTAAAAAATCCAACTGCTATTTTAATTTTATTACATTTCTTAAGCAGTTAACAGCTTTTTCAGGTTTTTTTTCTTTGCATTTTCTTTTTTTTAAAAAAAACAAACTTGTTACGCTATGATGTGACATCATTCAGCAGAACGATTTTTTTGGGATTCCAACTAACAGAGCTCAGATGTGATCGTATGGCAAGACATAGATAGTTCTAAAAAGTTCCAGCATTTTTTCCTCCAGTGGTGTTGCCAGGTATACGATGTTTGTACATAGTTTTTTTCTTTTCTTTCTCTGCTGTTTTCTAACTATGTCTTGCTTGCACAACATCTAATTTATTGTAAATATGTACTTGTTTATGTATACTAATTTTGCTTAAGCTGGGTGGTGTTATTTTACAGGTAAGTGCTTTTGACCCTTTTTTGTAAAATATGTTTTTCTTATTTCTATGCAAAATAATTCAAGGTATATCTAACTAAAAGAATAAATCCAGGCAAGGTTGTAAATAAATTTTAAAATCTGTAATAACACTACATTTCTTAATTAAAATGTAAAATTTTTGAACTTTTAAATCAAACAAAGAACACTTAACACTAGATCATTAAAGGAGTAAGAAAAATCTTTATTAAGGAGTAAGAATAATGAAATTGTAAATTGACCATAACGTTAACATTCTGGGTTCAGAGGTCACAAAATTTGTTTTTCCATTAGTTTTTCTTAAGCAAAAACTGCTGGTAAATATTTATATTTACATCTTCAAGCCAAGTCACTTACGCGGTTTGCAGAGTGTATCGAGTGCCGAATCTCACGATTTTGGCAGACCTGCCTGGCTTCCTCCACATTCGTAACCCTTTTCATTCAAACACGCCGGTCTCATAGAATTTTGACACCACCCACAGACACCATTCGAGCGATTCTGGAATGTTAACCTTATTCCACGCATCAAATACATCCTTTTGCATTCCCATTGTTTATCTGCTTTGTAAGTCTACCATCTGTCGCTCTTTTTACATAACCGCACCAGCGGATGAACCCTTATCATTTTAGCACCAACTTTTTTTTCAATCTCACTCATTCTGGAATCTCACTGTTACGAATGCGGTCAACGAGCATTACAAAACAGATTTTCTGTAATGCTCTTATTTCGAGTTGACGATTTTTTTCTACCAAGCTAAATTTTTTTGGGTTTACCAACTTCTTTAAACAATATTGTGAGTATCCATAAAAATAATTTTAATTAAAAATCGTGAGGACGATTCTGCACATTTGAGCTGTATATGCTTTTTACGTCAGGGCTTTAACAAGCATAGGTACGAACTTGCTTGGAGTATTACTGTTACATAAATTCTACACATTCCAAGTCTTGTGAAGTTTCAAATTTGTCTCTCTCTTACTTAAAACACTTCTATCTTCGGTCATTTTCCTCTCCATCAGGTAGGCTTGGGTTTTACAAAGCTGTCAATTAGATTTTGTATTTTTTATCGTTAGGAAACGGTGAAAGCTATTATTACTACATAATTTTAGAGATTGCCTTCCTAATATATTATAAAGTGACGCTATCCTTTTATTTTCCATCCTCATGACGGCCATAAAAAATAATTTCCTTTTAAGTATCAAGATAAAGGCATGTGTACACTGGTTGCTAGTTTTAGCAGCTAACATTTTATTGTAACAAATTTCTACAGCAAGCGAAAACAATCATTTTGTAGCTATTTTAATAATCTTCGAGTTTGTCAAAGTAAAAAAAAAAAACAAAAATGTACAGTCGAATTGACAACGACTGCACATTTTTTTTAAGCAATTACACGGCTAACATTTATTGTTTTTTTATGGTTTTTGTTTGGAAAAGTAGGTCAGGTTTAATAAAATGCAGCGACATAAAAGCAAAAGATTCTACATTAGGGTTATCTAGATGAAAACATGAAACCGTTATCATTTCGACTGTACATTTCTTTGGTTTTTCACGCGATTACTCAGTCAACAACTATCAGATTTTGATGGGTTTTTCTTGGAATACCAGTACAGGCCATAAATAGAAGCAAAGCATTTGGATCATTTACATGAAAAATTTAAAACATTCGATAAGGATTCGAGGAAATTCGATTGTACATTTTTCGTTTATTTATATATTTACTCGGCCAATATTAACTATTTTTTGACAGTTTTATTTTTGGAAAAGTAATTCGGGTTTATAATAGTAGCGTGACTCTAACGTAGCTACATAAATAGAGGCAAAACTATCGGGCTGTCTACATATAAACTTCTGAACATCTGGATTAATAAAGTTACTTGCATGTGGGCTAGCCCTAAGTGCGTTAGAGTGGGTATCGTGCGCGTGCGCCGGTGAAAGTGTATTACGTAACCATCAGCTGTAGCGCCGCTAAAGTCACGGCCGTTGGCGGGAAAAATTATATCAGTAACGATATAGTAATGATTACATCAGTGTCGACTTCGGTAAGCGAAACAGATGGATATGAGTACATTAACCGGTTTAAAACAATGACACATAACTTCAAGCCAAGTCCCTTACAGGGTAGGCAGAGAGTATCGAGTGCAAAGTATTACAATCTTTGCAGACTTGCCTGGCCACACACTTTTTATACTTACACGCCGATTTCGGTGTTACCACTCACAGATAAAACACGAGCGATTTGTAAAATGAGTTGTGTTCATCCTTGGCACTTGGTGAAACTCCATTACATATTTTTTATTATATGAAAATACTTGCATATAAAGTGAAACAGTACAAGTGTGTTCATATATTAAAAAATACAAGCGATTTGATCATGGAATGTTTAACTAGGTTTCCCCGTGTACATCTATCCACACTCGCATTGTATATCTGCTTTTTCAATCTCTTATCTATCATTCTTTTGACATGACTGAACCAACGATAAATAAATAAATAACCCTCGACAAGTCACACCAGTTGAATCTAAACCCAAAGTAAGCAAATTATATGCTTGAGTTATGGGTGTTAGTTTACGATTCTTATACATATACCAGATACCATAATAAATTCAATTAACACCCAGACCCGGAAATGCAGACATCTAAATGTTCATCACACAAATGCCCCCATCGGGATTCGATCCCGAGCCTCGTGGTTGGTCGATGTAGTTAGGCGTGTACGCTAGCCACTCGACCAACGAAGCGGTCAAAATAATGAAATAATATTTTTAGTGAAACATAATATTTTTTAAATAATTTAACTTGCGGGGTAGGCACAGTCTGTCCTTTATTCAACCACGTTGATAACTTGTTCAATTTCATGTGCATATTGAATAAAATTAGTCAATGTTGCAATTTTGTGCAATTTTTTTTAACTAAATAGAATTGTACGAAATGCCATTACGAAGTGTCAGTGCACAAGTGAAGTATTCAAGAAGAATTTAGTGTTTCCCAATGTCGCCAAATCTCAGTCAATGATAATAATGCTGCCGCTTTACCTAACACTAAGGTTGCCAACCCTTTTTGTCTGAATATAGTATTTCAAAAAATAGTGCAAATAAAAATAACTACGTTAAAAAAGCGACTTCTAAACTAAAAAGAAAAAAATAAAGATTTAATATTAATTATATACTACCTATTATTTATATGTGTAAAAAAAAAAATATTAATAAAAAAATATATGTGCTTTTTACTAATAGGTCTGAAGTTGGTGCCAAGCCTTAAACTAATAATTATTATATTATAAGTAAATTTTAAATTGGCTTGCCTTGGTTATTTTTATTTAAAATATGGTTATGCAGTCCATTGGATTGCAATTCTGGCCCGAAAAAGTACCGCAAATCGGGTTAGGGCGTTCCCTGGAGGCGACGCGTACCGATCCGCCCTCGTCGGTACGAAAAGAGGCAGATGCGGCGATGGGGGCCGCCACCCATCACGCCAGGCCCGTACAGGCGAATCGAGGAGTGGAGAGTGTCAAATAGGCACGTGGAATGTGAGAGGGGGAATGGAAGCGAAGATGAATGAATTGATTGATATAATGGATGAGAGATGCCTGGATTTACTGTGTGTAACGGAGACTAAGCGAAAAGGTAGTGATACTTTTGATCTTCCCGGTGGCAGGTTGGCTCTTTGGTCTGGTGTACCACAGAGCGATCACGCCAGCGCTGGGGTAGGTATCATTTTATCGTCTCGCTTAGCCTCAGGCCTGAAAGAGTATGGTTTGATTGGTCCGAGACTGCTCTAGGTCCGTATAAAACTAGGAGTCACGCGAGTTTTTGTGGTAGCAACCTATGCTCCAATCAACTCGTCGGCGACTCATACCCGGAAAAGTTTTGGGATTCTGTAAGGGATGTTCTGGATATGGTTGAAGGAAATGAAATAGTTATTATGTGTGGTGACTTGAATGGTTGGGTGGGGACGCGACGGGACGGTTACGAGACCGTTCTTGGACCCTATGGTGATAAGAGAGTGAATGATGCTGGTAAGCATATTGTAGATTTGTGGGTCCATCCCTGCTAAAAGAACAAAACAGGTACACCGCGGATGTAGAGAGGAGAGTGAGTGCAGGGAATAGTGTGAATGGAGCGTTGGGTAAGCTATTCCAAAGTGAGGTTTTGAGTCAAAAAGCTAGACTCGCTTTGCATAATTCTGTGCTTATTCCAACGTTATTGTATGGAAGCGAGAGTTGGGTATGTCAGAAAGAGCATGAAAGTAGGATAAATGCGGTCGAAATGAGAGCACTACGGAAAATCTGTGGTGTAACGCCCTCTGACCGCATTCGTAACAGTGAGATCCGAGAAAGAGTGGGATTGAAAGAAAGTGTTGGTGTTAAAATGCGAAAGGGCATGCACCGCTGGTTCGGTCATGTCGAAAGAATGACAGATGAAAGATTGACAAAGCAGATATACAATGCGAATGTGGGTGGATGTAGGTACCCGGGGAGACCAAGGCTGACATTTCACGATCAGATCAATCGGAT
>NJDC01004893.1:89891-112365 GCA_002245475.1 Calephelis virginiensis
GAGTCAAAAAGCTAAATTCGCTTTGCATAAGTCTGTGCTTATTCCAACGTTATTGTATGGAAGCGAGAGTTGGGTATGTCAGAAAGAGCATGAAAGTAGGATAAATGCGGCCGAAATGAGAGCACTACGGAAAATCTGAGGTGTAACGCTCTCTGACCGCATTCGTAACAGTGAGATCCGAGAAAGAGTGGGATTGAAAGAAAGTGTTGGTGTTAAAATGCGAAAGGGCATGCTCCGCTGGTTCGGTCATGTGGAAAGAATGACAGATGAAAGATCAACAAAGCAGATATACAATGCAAATGTGGATGGATGTAGGTACCCGGGGAGACCAAGACTGACATTTCACGATCAGATCAATCGGATATTATCTGAGTGTGGTGTCAAGAGTCTCTGAAACCGGCGTGTTTGTATGAAAAGGGTTATGAATGAGAAGGAAGCAAGACAGGTTTGTCAGGATCGTGAGATCTGGCACTCGATACTCTCTGCCTACCCCGTAAGGGATTTGGTGTGAAGATATGTATGTATGTATTTTTATTTAATACTTTTTAGTTTATTGCTGACACAATTTAACTTAATAAAAATAAACATCGGGATAGGTGGAAGTAGATAAAAAAATGCCCTTAAAATAAAAACTACTGGACCTACCTGAATCAAATTTTTGTTGGACCAATTCAAAGCTATTCCGCATCAACCAAAAAAATAGGTAAATCGGTTCAGAAACCTCGGAGAAATCGGTGTACAAAGATGAAAAAATATAACGGCCAAATTGAGAACCTCCTCCTTTTTTTCCGAAGTCGGTTAAAAATAGACGCTTGTGATATGTGTACGAAGTCGCGGATAAAAGCTAGTAATAAATGTAATTATTATTTTACAGAAATACGTAAGTAAATTACCTGCGTAATATTATTATATAAAACTTGTGTGACAATAAACCTTGACTTTATATAACAAGGTAATGAATTAAAATATATACTTTTAAGCGGGAATCCCAAACCTTAAAAGGAATAGACGGTGAAATGTCCGAAGGTCAGGAACATATTGTAATGATTGAAACGTTGTACAACTGCAAAAAACAACTTTAATTTCAATGTCACGAAGATAAATGAAATTAATAAGATTCAAAAATCGTTTGGCGCATCTTGATCAAATTTCTTTCAAACATCAAGATAAATTTTTAAGGTAAAATAATATGAAATTGAGAAACTCCTGATTTTTTCGGACGTCAATTTAAAATAGATTCACAAACCTGAAATAGACATCTTTACGCTCGCACCCCCGAAGAAGTAGGCAGAGGTACAACCAGGGCATTCACGATTAATGAAAGTCATTTAGTCCCAATGTTATACAAAATGTGATAGGTTGCTAACCTTTCATTAAACTGGGCATTTATCTAAACATGTGCAACGCTGTTTACATTGAAAAACTTTTTTTTTATTGCCCGACCAGGAAATTGAACCCAGAACTGCATAACAGAACCACTAGGCGACAGAGTCTCTTTATATAAGACGCTTTCCCGTGAATACTATTAACACTTTTATCTAAACTTGTTGGTCAGCCCTTCAAATAGTCGCATGCTGTTATAGTTAAAAGGTAGACGGTATTAACCTCGGTACTAAAGTTTTTGCCATTAGGCACGGGATCCACCGCCTTAGCTATTTCTGCCGACATCATGTTGCCGACTCAGACATGTTCCGGTCCGGAAGTTAAGGGAACCGGTACACTTGCTCAATTGACCTAACACCGCCACTGCACCTTCAATATCTATGGTGTCTATGGCTCCGATTATCTCTTAAAGGGGCCCAGCGAGTTTGTTCGCTGCCTTTTGCTATAAAAAACGTGGTATAAAGGCTAGCTAAAATTCAATTCTTAAATTGTTTATTTGAGAAGGAATTTATTAAAGTAGTGCTGACCATTGTAGTTTTCCATGTTTGCGGGGAGTCAAAAAACATGCATTCGAACGATCCTATCATTTCAGTCGAAAGGTAGTGATGATGTATTCGTTGATATGGTACATATAGTCACCAGTTGTTTCTAACCATCAGAATGTCATATGATTGTTCGCTATCTTTTGACCAAAAAAAATGCTGTGTTTAAACTTATCTTGTATTTAAATAACTAAATTAGCATTGACACTAAGATGTGTGTAGAATTTAAAAATAGAAGAATTGATTTGAAGGCGACCTTCGCCTATTTGCTTTACTTTTGAAGTCGGTCGAAAGAATTTAGAAGTCTTTACTTGGATGCCTTAGAAAATATTTTCAAATCCACTTTTTATTTCTGTCTATTCTACTAGATGTCTGATTAATTTTGTTATTACATAAAATGAAAATTTAAGCCCTAGAATGTACAAATATAAAAATGAATCCCCGTTTAGCGTGGTCATCGCATTACTCCTGAAGGCATGGACCAGTTTTGCTAATTTTTTGTGTTGATTATTCTCAGGAGAAGGACGTATAAAGAGAAAAACTGGGAAAGTTACACAAAAAATTGAAATAAACAATACTTTAATTTTTCCCATACATATATGTTAGTAATTTGAAGCGATAAGAAATTCGTCGGGTCGGCTAGTTTACATATTTGAATTTGAATTTGAATTTGAATACATATAAGAATGTGGATTTGACAGTAATGACAGTCCTAATCAGAGTTTTTTTTTTTAAATACAAACATACAGATATTTACGCTAAGTCCCGTACGAGGTAGGCAGAGAGTATCGAGTGCCAAATTCAACAATCCTGGTTGTGTTATCAGAGATTAAATAAGGACGTCCCTTGACATGATTTAAGGGCAGAGAAATGGAAAAAGTGACCAACTTTATTACCACGTGGCGATTTGTTAAATCCTTTTTCGAAAAGTAGATAACCGTTCCAAGAATTTTGTCTGTGTTAATAAGACTCTTATACTAATTTGCATATACCTCGGTGAGATATCGAGTCATACACAAAAATGTTAAACTAAGTGAAAAACAAACCCATATATATGTTATGTATCTGTACTTCGCGCTACCTGAGAAATGGTTCCGCTTTCAAGCTAATAGGTACGCATGCCCAACACTCCCGCATAGTATTTAATAGTAATCCTCAATATTTTGGCTTTACCAAAATTACGTAGGTCTGGGGACGACGGGATCTTACTCTAGCAGATCCGTCTCACGATCTCATAATACCCAAAACTCTCATCTGGGTAAAACCAATGCTAGTTAACGGACTTTGTGGTATTGTGTAGTAAAATTAAACTTTATTCCTTACCCAATATTGGCATCAATATGGTTTCAACGTTGCATAAAAGCAATATAATGAATCACTCAAGAGTGTTGCTAGTATTAGCATAAACATCTACTGTCCTACATTTTCTACCATAGTAAACGCAAAAATATATAGATTTGACGTTCACTTTTCAAGTAAAGTTAGAATTTGAGCGTTTTCTCAAGTCTGGTATTTCTAATTTCTTTCAATTTCTAACATAGCACGGCATATTTTTGGTCCAGCGGGTTTAGCGGTTCTATGTTTGTTGCTACTTCATTTGATCTCAAGTTCGTTTTGGGGTCAGGCCACAAAAAAGGTGTTCTTTATTTTAAATTTTCCACATGATTCCCCGGTGTTGATCCGGGCTTTTTTGCAGAATAGACCATCTGCCTTCCTGCTATGCTGCTCATAAAAGGCGAGCATAGGTTTTCCGTCACTAATAGCGCGACTCGCCCAGATTACATATTCCTGCCGCCATAAAGTCAGTCCTTACCGTTGACATATTCCGATTCGAAAGATAAGGTAGCCAGTAAACTTACCTTTGCTCGAGGTTTAACATCCCAGCCTCAGGTTGGAAACGCACCATTTTCATCTTTGATGTTTTGTAAACGGCTGGCGTGGATTTCTTACCATTAGGAAATCCGTTTTCTTGTTTTTCTTCCAATACCATATAAAATGTATTTTTCCATGAGTTTGCCACATGTCACATTGTAAGATTTAGTATATTTGGCATGTCCTTGTTACAAGGATGTGAAGATACTTTTTTTTCTAGCGTAGTGTCTCTCCAACTTTGTTCACCGTATCACTTTCTTTAAGAACAGACAAACAAACAGGGACTTCGTTAAAAAATGTGTTTTTATTTATTTATCAACTCTTAAACCAAATTACATTTCAATAAAATTGTCTGTAAACTTTTATAGTTTGTCTAGACAATTTTGTTTTCACGTGACTATGGACCCTCAACACTAACTGATTTTAAATATATACTAAACATTACAAAACATATGCATTTAAATAAAGCCAGTTCATCACTAGTGAGTAGGGTATAATGGGTATACATGTCAGTCTTACTACCTATAATTAAAATGAGAAGCATGTCACTTGCTTTATGTTATGATCTAAACAATGACTTCAATAAAAGACGAAAATCCCACCACATTAAACTACTTTAAGGGAGGAGGTGAACTGTACAATTAATCTAAGTCCCTGTCGTTTTGAGAACCGATTTCGAAGCTCCTTTTTTGAAGGTATTTTTATTTTAGCACTTGTCCTGTGCTTGGGTTAAATTTCTAGAAATTTAAAAGAAAGAAAAAATTTCGCCAAACAGGATTTGAACCTATACTCTTTCGTCTCAAGCCGACCAATATTCTAACCATTTAAGCTACCGAGGATTCTAATCTGGTGGTAAAACTTTTAATTCCTTTCTTTACTTGAAGAATACACTTTCCAAAGTGGTTCAAGGACCAAAAAACTTTCATTACCATGTATTAGGATTTAGTTCTTTCTATGCTACAGAAGGTGACTATTTTAAAGTATTATTTCAAAGTGTGTTTAACTTACAAATCCAGGTCTCGTACGATTTAATACTAAGAGATATTTGGCATTAAAGAATACAGATTGCGTGAACGCTACCAAATGAATCACTTTGGAGCCATGCATACATTTACGAAAGATTTCGTCAAACGTTCGTTACTGTTTGATCCGGGTACAAATTTTATGCTACGTCAGTGAGTTATAATTTAGCAATTAAATAATTAAGAATATAATATAGTTCGTTTTTTCATTCATCATTTATTCATTTCTATATTAATTCACGGATATATAGATTTAATAATTCATTTTATAATATTAAAAATATCATGACGTGTCGAGCCCAGTCAAAAGTAAACCCTCATAATTTATATTTTTCACCCCTGAAGAAAAGAGAGAGTGGAAATTGTATGCCGTACAAAAATAAATGTCCAAAACGTACTCACTCTACCTCCACTTCTGAATTCTCACCTGCACTCAATTGGACAGCTTACAGGTGACGGCATAGTGCTGAATCTTATTATTTTATGCTCTTATATCGTCCTATATACGTCGCTTGGCATGGGCCTATATGGGGTATGTGGTATGTGAGTCTATAATTTCGATGCGATTTTTTTTTATTTGAAAGCTGTCGTGACCGAGATGGTTCTATGCTATAAGTTGTAAGTTGGATAGAATATAATATAAATAAAATAGAATATAGAAAAGAAATAAAATCTATAAAGAACAATATTTATGTATATTACAAAATTGTAGGTAACAGATCACTCTTTTCCAGTCTTAAAAAGGGGTTCATCTTCTTGAAACAATTTATTAACTACACTTGTACTTGTTCTTACACTTAATTACACTTCTTCTTTACTAAAGAGTAATATTATTACTACTGAAGACTAGTATATCTGTAAACTTCCATATATCCCGGTAGGAGCTACCACCTTATTTCTACTACCATTATGATAGTATACCTTCCGTTCCAGTGGGTAGGGTAATCGGTAGACTTGCACATTATGCAAAATCATAGGAGAATACGGTAACAATACGCCACAGTTGGCTCTAGCTCTTACGGCGTTTGAGGAGAGCAACGTGCTCGTTTGGTCTCATTGCATAAAAAAATACACATTAATACCAAACTGTCAAAGTTGAAAATTGCTGTTTGATAATTTAAAAAACTGCACAAACCCAACTTTGATTTGAGTAATGACTAGTTGTTGGCTGCAACCTCTTACACATATTGTAGTGCCTTTCGTGGTAAGTGATGAAACGATAGATTTTCGCAGGAAAATATTCTTAGCAAATGTATCCTAAATATTGACCCAGAGTTTAGGCTACTACACCAAATTTGATAAAATCCGTTCAGTAGTTTTTGTACAAAAAGTGAACACAGAAACAGATATACCCCGTGTTGGTCCGGGTTCCTTTGCAGAATAGACCATCGGCCTTACATCATTAACATCGTGACATCAAACTAGATAGTAGAGTTTCACAGCGACACGCCCGGATTGGTACCAGCGCCTTATCTATTTCTGCCGCCATAACGCCAGCACTTCCCGTTGACGTGTTTCTGTTCAGAGGATAAGGTAATCCCGGCCTCAGGTTAGCAGCGCACCATTACCACCATTGGTGTCTGTTGGTGTCATTCCTTACCATCAGAAAATCCGTCTGCTTATTTGCCTTCCAATATCATAAAAATAAACATTTTAAAAGTTCACGTTTTGGGTTCCGTATGCTGCAAACAATAGCGATCACTGTTTTGAAAAATATTTAGTAAAGAAAATAAAGTATTTTCCACGAATTTCCCGGGATTTCATAATCAGATCAAGGCTTTGTGGCTATGGAATTATCTCGAAAGTATTCTCTATCAAGTAAAATATTAAAAAAAACCGGCCAAGTGCGAGTCGGACTCGCGCACGAAAGGTTCCGTCCTATCATCTATCTATTAAAAATTACGTTTGTTATATTTAATGTTTACTTTATTGTTATTTAATTAATTATTTTAAAAGGTAATATGCAAGTAAATATTCTGTGAAAATTTGAAGCGTCTACCTGTTACCGTTTTTAATATTGAGCAAAAAAATACGAAGAAAACACGTTTATTAACCCCTTTTGCGGCAACGGAAACACATCATTTGTGAAAATTTCAGCCTTCTATCTATCATGGTTTATGAGATACAGCCTGGAGACAGACAGACAGACAGCGGAGGCTTAGTAATAGGGTCCGTTTTTACCCTTTGGTTACGGAACCCTAAAAATGGGTATGTGTACTTATGTACGCGCGTGAGAAGTTATACCTATTTGAAAAATAACAGAAAAATCTGTAACGAAAATTATGTAAATCGCAGTTGTATGTAACTAATCACGTGTCTGAATTTTATATACTTTTGTGTAACAGATACGCTCGGATCTTAAAATTTCTGTGAATTTTGTGTGACGGATCTTAAAATTTCACTCTCATAATTTGTTCATAACGCTCTTAAAGAAGTATAACTTCAATATAAATACAAGAGCCAAAAATTGAACCTTCCTTTCTGTAGCCAGTTAAAAAGCGTGCAATATCCGTCCAATCCCGTCCAATGTCACTTCCCTGGCATCATTACACATAATTTAGGATTCATTATACATTAGTGGATATTGCATATGTAAATAGTGAAAGGTACATCGGAAGAAGGCAGTCGCGGAAACCACGCGTCGCCGACCGTGCAACTACCAGAAACGCGGTACAAACACAGCAGGTAGCGGTTTCAATTGCTAATTGTTATAGCATGGTTAACTTAATAATTTTTTTTGCACGGGATATGATAATCCTATCGCTTGGTAGTGGAATAAAGTAGTCCAGTTATATGACACCAGTGACCACCTCTAAAACATGACCTTGCACAGAATAATCGAAACCGCTTGATAAACATGCAAAAACAAACAGTCAAATTGTAAACCTTCTATTTTTAGAATAAAGTAAATAAACGATATAAAACAGATCAACAATACTAGCGACTCGCTATGGTGGCTGGTATAGCATGCAATGGCTCATCGAAAAGTTTTAATTAAATAAAATGTTAACATTGACTTAGGTAATACAAACGCCAAAGCGGCCATCATAGCGTGCTGTTAGTATAATTATTTCTTCAGTAGTCACTGGCGCTTATACATTAGACCAATAATGAAGTAATCATTAATATCTGTACGTCAAGTTCTGCATTTCCGGTCACAAACATATAATCAACTTCGTCGTAAACTTGATTATTACTTGCATATGTGTCATTGTCGAGTATTTTTGAATTAAGTAATATTTATAGCCATTTATACGATGACCGCAATTTTTTCGTCAATACCATGTTACGTGTTATGAAATTGATAATTTTAGTTTTAGAAGGCAATTAAGCTAGCGGATTTCATGATTAAGGCTGAGCGCACACTATAGTCAAAGGAACTTCTATGAACGCTTATATAGCAATATTAAGTATTGTCATGTTGCTAAATATCCACCTAATAAATTTAATGTATGGCAATACAGTTGTCTTTAATCAACGACTATTAATATTAGTGACATAATATTGTTTTAAGAGCTTATGGTAACCCCCCAGGGCAGTGTTAAGACTCACTATTGCGTTAAAAAACTTACGAAGACGCACACTTTAAACAAAACGTCTCACAGACAATTCCATCTAATAATATTCACAAAAATTGCAACAAGTCTGACTGAATGACAGCTTTCCTTCTGCATTCATACCAGGGCGCGCACATCAATGACAAAACAGTCTGGCGTTTGTCTTAAAACTGACATGACTACAATATGCGCTCAACCTAAGAGTAGAAAACACGTCCCACATAGACTACTCATCTCTAAAATATAGTGGTCTAGGCGTTGACGACATGATATTATGTACTCCGAATGGTCGTGTATCGTTGTAATTAGATTAACTGTTCGGGGAAGTGAACATACTTACAGAAACTGAAGATCTGACTTGTGCGCTGTCAAACTAATTTCAGGCGTTTATTCTTTGTTATTTTTTACTGTTTGTAAACACCCAAAATAATAATTAAGTATATCCTAATTGAACTGGCAGATAATTTAGTGTGAGTAAATGTTCCAGCTTTGTGAGTAACACTTCCAGCTACCGTGACCTCCAAGCCGGAACACGACAGTTGCGCCTACTAACCCAATTGCGCTCGTATATATAGTACAGTGAAGTAGTATAGATAATCTGATATTACCAATCCGAGGCGTCGTGGCAAGTACCTACCACATTTTTTTGTAGTTTCGCCATGTACTTAATTTTTAGTTATTGGTATGTCACATGCCATAAGATAAGTTCATTTAATTTGCAGTGAGCTATCAGCTGACGGCGTAAATTTGGATTTAATGTATTTTAATCAAGCATTAACTGCTAACCAAATTTAGATGAAACTTTACAGGAAAACGGTTTATACATCAGAATAACATATAGGCTAAAATTTTTTAAAAATTTAATTTGGTAATCGAGCAAAGCCATTAGTGGAAGCTAGTAAATCATGTCGTCATATTCATTCATCAAGCTCATCGTGTGAGATTAGGCAGCACCGAGAAAACATACGATACACTAATTTTTTTTATTTTCAATAACACCGTGACCGTATCGCTGTTAAGTTATAATTAAGTAATAAGTGTACCATTGTTATGTTCTAATTTGAAGAATGTACTATTCCGACCTAAAATAGAGATTTTTAAATTGATTTAACGTTTCCATATCCGACTACACAATGAATTATTTTAACCCCCGGCGGAAAAAGAGGGGTGTTATTAGTTTGACGTAACTGTACGTGTGCCTGTGGCATTATAACCTTTGAAGGGATACAACGATTTCAATGCGGATTTTTGTTTGTAATCTGAGGTGAATGAGATGGTCCTACATTTCATGTTGGTTATGCTTTTGTGTTATGATTTGTCAATAAGTTTTTTGTTTGTTCTGCGAATTACTCAGCCAATTACGAATGGTTTTGAAAAGAATTCCTTTTTCGAAAAGTGACCTTCAGTCATCTCATTAGGAAAGTGCTAATCTGAGGCCACTGAGTAGAGTAGACCATCTGTTTCTCCGCCAGGCGTCTCTCGTAAGAGGCGAGCACATGTTAAAATATAGGTTATTCCCAATGAGACCACTGCTGATAGAATGCTGTGCAGCAACTTGCCTAGGTAGTCCACGGCCTTATCTATTCCTGTCGCCACAACGGCTCTGTCATATTTCGGTCTGGAAGGTAGCGGGTAGACTATGCACCTGTAACGCTTATGCAGGCCGTACAGGGCACGCTTGTCCCTTACTCTTAAGAGAGCCGTACGTTTGTTTGCTGTCGCAGGAGCATAAAATTTAGCACACTTATAGTTTATGTGTAGGAGAAGTGCTAAACGCTAATATTTTTCAATAATAATGAATATTTGACACACATAAACAAATATATTTATGATAACGGCAAAAGATCACAGATGGCGCACTAAAAAGTTTGGAAACAAAGTAGTTGGTCTTAAGAAATGAAAATGGCGTTCTTATCAACAAGATATTAAAATTTATTATGGTCGAATTTCGACCAATGGGCGACCACTTGTTATTTAAAATGTGTCTCACGAGGTCGTATAAGACGAAAAAAGAGGTAAGAGTGATTATCACTAATTGCTGCTATGGAAGACTTTTGAATGAAGCAATACCCTTGACCACTCTAACGCGACCGTTATCCACTGAATGTACCACACAGTAAAATTGCTCTTTTACCCATTCACGGTTAAAACGCTTGACTGATTTTGATCAATCTTGATATTTAAATATTTAAGGACCCTAGTTTAAACAGAAGCTAGCTTTTTTAAAAAATTAACCGCCAGATGACTTTAATGGAGGATGATAGTTTGAATGAGCTCATGTAGTGAACTAAAATAGATAAAATAGATAGATAATGAGATGAAATAGATAGAATACTCTGAAGAAGTCGTTAGTAAACAGCTGGTCTTCCATAATAGTAAATTTAATATCTTTGTTATAATTACATACAAAAGAGACGGGTAAGTGTAAATCGAAATCGTATTAAACAATATATTATGAGCACATTGTGTGGAGAAATAAAAGAAATTTGACTTGAATATCATTTACTTTCATTGAATTAGAAAACATGAATTGATATTTTAATTTCACTACCACTGTTGGAACAAACTTTTACAAATAAGTACTTAAAGGGAGAAAAACAAAACAAGTATTAAACATACTAACCTATTTCGATGAAATGATGGAGTAGCTGGAAAAAATAAAATAGGTAAATAATGTGTGAATCTATTTAATATTTTATTGAAATGAATAATGAAAATTATTTGTTGAAAAGTTGTTACAAATATATTTAAAAATACCACATATTCTACCACATTGTGGTGTGCAAAATATTTAATTAAATTTAGAGAAATTAAATAATTTTTAAACATTTAAATCACATCACTTACTTATATTTTTAATAGACATTTTATTTAAATTCAGATTGGCAACACACCTACCGTCTTTGGTGTTTATAGGTGACGTATATTTTTACTGCCAGGAAATACGTCTACTTGATTAGCTTTCATTGCTATAAAAATATGTTTTTAACACTTCATTATTAACGAAAAACTAAATACATTCAAGACTTTACCTATTTGGAGTCTATTCTAAATAAATGTATTACATTATACAGAGCACTACAGATTGTAATAATATGTGTGGCAACTAGGTATTAGCGACAGTAGTCTTTTTCCATCAAAGAGAGCCTGCTTGTTCACTGTTTCATTACATAAACAATCTGTACTGGAATATAACTAATAATTAAAGGACAGTAAAACTGCAAAAAACCGACTTCAATTTTATAATTCGACTAAGTACGTGAACATTTTTAATAACTCACAAACCATTTGTCGGATCTTGATGAAATGTATCAGAACTCGTGAAACTAACGTAATCTACTTTTCGACAAAAGTACTATTAAAATTTTGTTATTGGCTTAGTAATTGAATGACAAATGTACAGTTGAATTAAGGTCGTTCTCCTTTTTGAAGTCGGTTTAAAAGATATTGGTTGATTATTAATAAGACCACCTTGAAATCGTTACAACTATCAAAATATTACGAGTATGTTCCTTCTTGAACGAATATTACGTACCTTACAAATGTATCTATCGAAAAAAGAATTATTAAATAGTTTGTCAGTTTTTGCAGTTTCACTGTGCCTAATTGTTATTTCATTATCATATTCGCAATTTGATCATTCTTTTTTCAATCTAATGATTTTGAGATATTCCCACATACATTTTGTCAATATCCCACTAGTATTATTTCTCATCATTGACCACCTCGTCGGTCGAGGGGTTAGCGTACGGCATGTACGCTGACCCCAACTGAAGCTTGGTTTCGATAGCCAACGGGGGCTGAGTGCTGAGAGAGATTTGGGTTGGGTGATTCGGGTTGGGTTGGTTGTTGATTAAATTTGTTTCAGTATCTATTGAAGTATTTCTATATATTCATATTAATGTTTAATACCCATAACACAGGTATATAATTTTCTAGTAAGCAAATTATATGCTTGTATAACTTGTTCAAGGTATATATATCATCAGTGATTATGCCGTCAACATAGACCTACTTTAATATTGATAATATTACTAAGAAAGATAGTTGACCCAAAATAATCACCATTTCACTGCAAAATTACGCATCAGGTATAACTCAAAAACCACTAGTCGGACCAGTCGGACCATGATAACCATGAGATATCTTCCCAAAAAAGAGCTATCATGAGTGACCATCATCATCGTAAGAAACATACAGTTGAATTAAGAACCTCCTCCTTTTTGAAGTCGGTGAAAACGGTACTAGTAAATGATTATTGACGTTGGTACATGTTCCGTAAGTGCAATGGTACGGCTAAACCAACATGCGTGACATCGATACGGACACAGACAGTTAAAATGTATTTATTCCAAACTTTCCCTCAAACCGATCACTTACCCGATATATGGACGCTCTCTTCGCGAATTATTGCCATTTTCAACACATTAGTGATGCCCAACTTCAAAATAATACAAATCTCGTTACGAAGGTATTATGTAAGGCAAAACAAACCTAAGCTTAGAACGGACTATCCTCTTTGAGTTTTATTTATTACTAGACTTCGCCAAGGAAGAATAGTTACTTCGAACAGCAGCTTTGGTTAACTTCACTATGATTTTTATCGCCTCCATGGTCTATTAGTCCAGTGTTGGAGTTAATTTCATAAGGTGCTGGGTTCTAATCCCAGGTTGGGCAACAAACTTAAATTGAGTTTTTTCAGTGTTATTTAAAAAAAATGTTACCCATGGCTGGACATGTGAAGGTCGGCGAAAGGGGGCAAGCCTTTATCACATTGTGGGAGTTAGTATCTTTGGGTAATCTTGGGGGCCCTAGTTGTGCCTCTCGTGTTTTTCGGGCGTAAAGATACTTACTTACTTCAACATAATTTACATACAAATTTTCACCCTTATAGTATTTTGGGGGTTGGTTTTCTAATAATAATTTTAGCTCAGTAAAACTGCAGAAAACCAACTTCAATTTCTCTATTAAGTACATTGAGTAATATCTTCGATATCACTGGGGTTTCAGGGATTTCATCACCAGGGTTGGTTAACAAAACCTTGAAAGTTTGCTCTTTCAAATTTACAAAAAATTAAACTTGTTCACAAATAACGAAAAAATCGAATAATATTAAGATAAATATCCTTTTCTCAAAGTCGGTTATAAAAAGTAGCTTGTGTTGAATTCCGTCTGCTTCTTTGTCCTCGTTAAAAATGTGAGAACTCGTTAAGAACTGACGCACGTAGCTAAACATCCTAGGTTGACGATGCACCATTAACATCGTTGGTGTCCCTAGGCGGTTTGTAGTGTGCAAATCAGGACATCATGACAATTTATCATCAATCCTAAGCATAAAAAAATACAAAGTATAATATTTGTTAGTAAAAATGTGTAAGAGTGTTTTATTCCTTACATACATTTTGAAGTACATATTTTGTTATAATTCTGATGAAATTTAGCACGAAGATGGTAAAACATTTTATCCTCATCACGTGATATTCACAGGGAAACAGAAAAAATAAAATTTAATGTAATTAATAGAAAGTATCGAATGATAAATCGATAGTCATCATCTTACAATTTAGACCATCTATGCAAAAGAGGAATGTAGGTAACATAAATAAATAAGCAAAAAAAAACATTTGTGTTTTTATAAATAAATAATTTTCGTGTCAATAGACCGGTTGAAATCTGGGTCAGGTCACCTACGATAATATAACAAAGCTGAAGAGGTTTATATTTCTATATTTGAACTAGATAGTTTTAAAATTCTGTGTCATAGTCCAACATTTTTTCAACATTTGCTCAATTTTTGAGGAAGATTTTAGACAGTACTTTTAGGTGCACTAAAAGCGTGTAATTCAGTAGCGATGTGGAAGAAAGATTTTCCTGTTCCTGTTCCTGTAGTTGTTCTAAGTGTAAAGTGTGTTATACTCAGCTACAAGCTACTAGTACACAAAATTTGCTAATGATCCGTTTAGTAGTTTTTGGGTAAGAATTGAACAGAAAAACCAACAAAATTTTTAATAACCCTTGATAAACCTTAAACCTTGATTTGCATATTCTTTGTTTGTGTGTTTGATTGTACACGATAAAGAGTTCATTTCTTCATTCATTAATTCATTTATACTTCGTTGTTTTATCCATTCATTTATTCACTCATTAACCCTCGTTTTGGGTTATGTACCTTGTATACAATACTTAGCAATATTCGTTTCTAAAAACTATTTCATATACAGATTTAGTGTAATTTTATTATATGTATTAGTATATACTCGTACAATATGATAAATTTACAACACAAGCATTTAAAACACAAACTTCTCTGTCAGACATTGTCGTCTGGTTGTACGAATTTAATAGTAACTTTTTTTATCTTAACTCTGCATATTAAAAAATTATAAATGTTCAAACTGCGTTCTAAAACATCGTTAGGAACTCAGCTATTTATATATTGTATGTAATACTCATTTACTGCAATCTATACTTATAAAATAAAATAACATGACGTCCTGACTGACTTATTCGTCGTCGCTGAGTGAAAACTGTTTCAGTTATAGTTATATATCTATTTTATTGAGTAGACATCCACTAAAACGGATTTTTTGGAAATTATCTATATAATTATCTTCTTTGAGGAAATTCTGCACATATAAATGCCATATTTGTATTACAGAAAAGAGCTATTAGAGCTATTTATAATCTTAAAGTGAGGGATTCCCTCCGAGAAAAAATCAAAGAAATAAATATTTTAACCTTCAGTTCCCAATACATTGATGAGAATCTAACAACTGTTAAAAAAATGTGATTTTCACGATGTAAATACGAGAAACAAAAATAATCTAGCCGTATACAAAACTCGTCTCCATAAAATTAGTAAATCCTTTTTGGGTCAATGTATATGTTTCTACAATAAGCTACCCATTGGTATTAGAGATCTACCTACATTTGAATGAGTTTAAAAAATGTATAAAACCAAAATTATGTCAATACGGTCTCAGAATAATCTGTGGTCTCAGAGTATTTGGAAGATGAACATGCTTAGGGATAGAGGTTTCAATCTCCCACTAAAATTTGTAATGTTATTTGTTGTACCTTTTATTTAAGTTAAAGTAAGATTGTAATCTATATTTTTAATCTAGTTTATATTGTAATTATTATTTTTGAAAAAAGACAAGCCCGCTGAGTTTCTTTCGCCGGATCTTCTCAGTGTGTGGCCGCGTTCCGATCCGGTGGTAGTTTAAAAAATGTCGACGCGCAAAAATACCTCTTGTATGGTTCAAGTGAATAAAGATTTTTCTGATTCTGATTCTGATTATACCCCTAAGGGGTAAAATATGGGTTGAAAGTTTGTATAGAAGACCGTCATTTTTTAAGTTAGAAATATGAAAATTTATTTTTGAACTACTTATTAAAAATAAGTACACATATATTCGTTTCTGGAAATTCTACCCCTAAGGGGGTAAAATAGAGGTAGAAAGTTTGCATGGAAAATCGTTATTTTTTTAAGTTGAAATCACGAAACTTGATTTACTTATTATAATGGTTAGATACTTATTTAAGCGTTTCTGGAAAGTCTACCCCTAAGGGGGTAAAAAAGGTGTTAAATATTCATATAATCACTCGGCTATAATCAAAAAATATATTAACTGCAACGCGAGCAAAGTCGAGGGTAATAGCTAGTAGTCCAATAAATGGTATTTTGAAAACAATTTAATATATTGATAAACTTCTAGTCGGATCTTGACAAAATTAACATAGGGCCATTCAAAAACCAAGTCCTATCTTTTTTGAAGAAACATAAAAATCGGTTGGCTTTGGCCGAGTAATCGCGTAACAAATAAACAAAAAACATTCGAAATGCGAACTTCCTCTTGATTTGAAGTCGCTTCAAAATAAATCGTTCCCGTAATCGATCCCAAACATTTCCGCCTTCCAGATGCATGTCGTAATCCAACAAATCTGCCAATATGTTGGTCAAACAAGTGCTATAAGTCCAGCTTTCTAATGACATAATGTGTTACACTCGTTACCCAATACATTTATATACATATCACGTATACAAACACGGCTAACTGTGTCGGTCTGTCCGTATGATGAATACGGAATCAATTTAATTAGGTTGATCACTAATGCTGAGTTTTATGGATAAGCTTTCGTATATACAACTAACTATCTCGGCAAACTTCGTTCCACCGGTTAGTTTGTATGGGAAAAATTAAAATGTTTTTTTTTCCTAGTTTCCTCTTAGTTTTTCCCTTTTTCTTATCTTTTAAACCTTCTCTGGACTTGAACAAATAATTCAAAATTAAAATTATTATTATTAGTTGAGCCGTTTTAACGAACAGCAAATGAATTTTATATATTCTGGTGTACCGGATCCTATAATCCTCTTCCTGTAAACCCCACTTAAGAAAGGGGCTACACATCGTCTTAAGTGTTAGTTCGTCTTAAGACACTACCCACTTCGGGGTTCTACCACTTGAGGGTCTCGATGGCATAACACCCCCGTTCTTTTCCGAAGGCTAGAGTGCTAGAGTGCCGTGCTTCTATTCGTTCGGGTAGGTACCTATTCCTGGCATCATAATGACGGTGTCCGGTTCCAGCTCGGAGAGTATGGTAACTGGTAGACTTGTACAGTAATTGGCGTAACATTTCGGCCACATTACAGCGATGCACCTAAAACATCTATGGTGTCTGTAGGCCTCGGTTATCTCTACCACCAGGAAAGCCTGTTTTAGCTATGTTACTACATTAAAAATGTCACAAAATTAAATATTTATATAAAATAAAGAAATATACATAGATAAAAAAATATAGTAAATGTGAACACTGGAGATTTTTTTTTATTTATTTACTGTTCCTACGACTCCATATCCATCCATACTTATACGAAAATCTGTCTGTCTGTTGCTCTTTCACGACTAAACTGCAGCACCGATTGTGATTAAATTTGCATATCAAATTTATAGGTAAAGACCTGAAATCAAACGTAGGCTGTTTTTTTAAAGTCAACCCCTTATGACTATTACGGTTATGAAGATTTGTATGAAAATCTATCTTACGCTGTCGAAGTGAGTATTCCGGTTCTTATAATTAACGTTCCGTCAGTATAAACATTGGTAGTTCGCCTAAAAGTAGCGATATGTTGCTCATAGTTACACAAAATGTTTAGAGTTAACATTCAAAAACGAACGACTGTAGTTAGATTTTATACCATTCGTACAAAAAACAAACAACTCGTTTCTTGAATATAGGAACCGGGTCTTATTAAGATAGATTCTACAACGTTTTATTTCCTCAATAAATAGCATCTAATTAATTAACGCGGACGTGTTTGGAGTTACGTAACTTAATAAAAGCAATATTGCATTACAATGACAGAAACTAGACCGTGTTAAATATTTATTAGTAGCACTTTCGATGTCCTTGACAATTAGCGTGGCCTTGACACATTTTCTAATTTAAGGCATGTGTGTGTCTCAGCTAGACACGTTGCGTCCCGGCCTAGTGTGCGCTATCCGTAAGTGTATTTTAAGTAAAAAAAACTATCTTTACGTCTGTAACTCCAAAAATCGCCTTTGTGGTCTAGCGGTCAATATGTTGGACTGGTTCGATTCCCTGGTCAGGCAAACAAATTGTGTTTTATCAATTTTCTAAATAAAAGTAGGTAATACTAGATGGAAGACTTTCGCAGAGCCTCGCCCGGATTGGTACTACTGCCTTACCTATTCCTGCCGCCATAACGTCAGTGCTTGTTCCGGTTGACGTGTACCGGTTCGAGTATAAAATAGCCGATAAAGTTTTGCTTGAATCCTAACATCCTAACCTCAGGTTGGCAATGCACCATTACCACATGAGTGTCTCTAGTCGCCTTGAATTTCTCACTATCAGGAAATCCATCTGCTTGTTTGCCGTCCACAATCATGAAAATAAAAAATAAATATTAAATTTTAACTGACATCTCTGAGTACGGCCGTTAGTCCCACAATGTGGTAGGCAAACTTATCGTCAACCGGGTAGGTACAAATTCAAGTTTTCTCAAAACCGGTCTAAAATTATTCAAAACAAGTAATACGCTGTCATAATCAGTCATGTCAGAGTAAAGCGGTAGCTTCCTTACCTAGTTCGTTTTGTAAAAAACACGATAGTATACTATTTTTTTCATGATACTTGACTTTTATCTAACAAAATTATGAAAGTAAAGTAAAGTAGGTTTATATACACCCGAAGCGGCACAACCAAAGTACCCACTACATAGGTGGCAAGCCTATCGCCAACTCAATCCCGCGCAATGTTATTTTTATAAGAATTCATTTTCTAATTCTTTTAACAAAACAAACGAAATTGTAAACTATATTATAAAAGAAAGTCTTGTTAGTTACACTATTTATAACTCAAGAATGTGTAACAGATTTGGATTAAAATTGATAGGGAAGTAACTTACAAGCAGGAGACAGACATAGGATACTTTTTGTCCCATTCGACTGCGAGAAAACTAGGAAAAACAAAATTTTAAATTTCACCATAGGTACAACTAAATGCGGTGGTATGAAGTTCGACGGAACAGCAAGTATGTAATAAAAGAGCGCAGTAAATGTCCGAAATCCGAATACAACTATTTCATTTGGTACCACGTTGCGATTTGATCTTTATTTTTTCTAAACAATAGATATAAATGACATCGAATTGATTCTATATTAATTTTCATGATCAGGCTATTGGTTTTTGAGTTATTTTGTGAGTTAGTGAATACATTTTTTCCTTATGTTAACCTCACCAATGATGGTCACCTCGGAATCATAACCTATCTTTTTAAAAAACATAAAAACCAGTTTTCCATTTGCCGAGTAATCATACAACAAACAAACATACAGTCGAATTGAATAATACCTTTTATATGTGGTCGGTTACGAATGTAACCAAAATTGACTAACTTTACTTAATACCAAACTTCAATAAATATGACAATTACAGCCATCTTTTTTCTCGATCCCGCCAAAACTGCAAGGCAGATTAATAACTAATTGAAGGCTTTGATTATGTATTTAGTATTACGTTTAGGTTAAGATGATGGTTTGGTCTGGGCTGCAGTGAAAGCAACGCGGATGTTACTTGCGCAAGCTCGGATTACGCACTCTTCGATAATACATTTACTGCCGTTTACATTGTTATACATCATTGGTTTAAATTAAAACCATCTGGAAAAGCAAAAAAAGGAGTAATAACTTAGCCAAAACGTGGTAGCACTCCAGCACGAAATTATTATGTTTTATCTAATGATAATCAATAATCTATCTTCTATATATATATAAAAATCAATTGCTGTTCGTTAGTCTTGCTAAAACTCAAGAACGGCTGAACCAATTTGGATAATTTTGGTTTTAAATTATTTGTTCAAGTCCAGGGATTGCTTAAAAGACAATAAAAAGGGAAGAACTGCTAGGAAATTCGGAAAAACAAATTATTTTTTTTTAATAGAAGAGGAGGCAAACGAGCAAGTGGGTCACTGATGGAAAGTGATCACCTGGCAGAAAGGGAAACGCTCTCAAATCGAGGAGATGCGACATCTTTTTATCGGAAAACGCGCAAACTTGTGTCTTGTTAGGGTTAAACTGCACCAGATACTGCTGGCCCCAAAACGAAATTTCAGACAAAAGATTGTCAATTGTAGACACAAGTTTTAGACATTATAATTTTTCCCATACAATCTCAATGGGTGGAACGAAGTTCGCCTTCACAATTGGTATATATATATCAAAAAGAAACCCCATTTCGCGTGGTCTTCGCATCACGCCTGAACGGATGGACCAATTTCCATATTTCTTTTTTTTTGTGTGTTAGTTATCAGAAGAAGGCTTTTATAAAGCAAGAAATAACGGGCAAATTGCAAGCAAAATGGGAGAACCAGTGCTTTAGTCTATACAAAAAAATCGTTAATGTTAAATGATACAAAGTTCGCTGGACCAGCTAGTAATAATAACGATAATAAAGACGATAAAAAACCAAAAAGGCAAAACCACCCGTAATCTAAGAGTAACCAAATAGCCCGAGCCATCGCAAATATAAATATTATTAAAATAAATATCACAGAGTAGAATTATAGTTGGCTAATCTTGATTACACATAGTTACACGGACGACAGCAATCTAACACAAGAGGCTTAACATCTTAGCCTTAAATGACCCCATAAATATCTTGGGTTTCAAGAAAATCATCTATCTCTTTATATTCCCATAATAAAAAGGCTATTAAAAACCCTAGACCACCCATAATCTAAGATGTACAAAAAGTCGCGAGTCATCGCATTGAATACGATTATTAAAATAAATTAAGCTCCGTTATAAAGATACATCTAATTTCTGTTATCTGCCACACATTAACATACTCGTAAGTGTACAATAACCAATTTGTATGACACGCTTTCTTTAGATAGTTCAATTTAGATTGAAAAGTGGGCGGGCTCTTAACATTTGAATAATCATAGATGCGGATATGTTGTTACTGGTATTGTGTAATAAGTATGGTCCCATTGGTTGAGGGGTTAGAGTACACGCCTCGCTGCACTGATCATTCGCGAGACTCCGGTTTGATTCTGGTGTGTGTATTTTATATTGACTAAACATATTTTAATTAAATCTTAACTTTATGAAATTTTTATCTTAATATCTTAACGAATTCCTACAACTTGAAAGCAAGTTGCACCGTTTATATTTACTCACATTTTGACTTTAACCCCTTCCCCTAGGGAGCTTTTAGTAAGTGGTTTATACCACTATTAGGTAACTTATAAAGTTGCTTTAAAAATACTATACCTACGTGCTCAATTTCATTACGATAGGTTAAGTAGATTCGGTGTGAATCGCGGTCGGAATACAAACAGACAAAAATTCTAAAAATGTGTTCTGCTGCCCATTTCTAGTCACCTGCACCTGTACCTATATTTTAATACCTGTAAAGTATGTACAGAATTGACTCTGCTACTTTTATTATATGTGTATATTCTACCACATGTTTCAGAATTCTTGTGCTTTTTACAATTCTTATTTACGTTTCGAAGCATTTTTGTGCGATTATAATATAACGTATGTTTTTTATAATCTTCTTAGAGACTTGAGTAATATCCGAACGATTTGATTCTAGAATATTAACCTTGGTCTTCCCGGATACCTATATTTATCCACATTTTTTTAAATCTTTCATCTGCCATTCTTCTCCCGTGACCAAACCACTGGCAGTAGAGTGCTGTGGAGCTACTTGCCCGGGTTGGGATCCACTACCTTACCTATTCCTGCCACCATGATGCCTCTGACATGTTTCGGTTCTGAAAGTAGGGTAGAACTGACTTGCACAATATGTATAATATATTGGACCTAGGACAGCGACACACCTGTAACATCTGTGGCGTCTATAGGTCCAGGTTGTCTTTTACCATCAGGAGGGTCGTATTCTTGTTTACAGACTTTCGCATGATAAAAAACCTACAAATTACAAAAATTGGTCAAGCCCAAATTAAGACTATATGCTCGTATTTTGTATACGCTATAGGGGATGTCACTTTTATTATTAGTAAATAGTATTCCTTCCTGCCAGGCAGCTCGTGAAAAGCGAGCATTGGCTTACCGTCACTAACACCGTGACACAACAACAATCACCAATAGGTGGTAGAGTTTCGCAGCGACTCACCCGTATTGGCACCACCGCTTTACCTATTTCGCTTTACCATAACGTCCAATGCTTACCGTAGACGTGTTCCGGTTTTGAGGGTAAGGTAGCCGGTAAACTTACTTTTGCTCGAGACTTAACATCCCGACCTCAGGTTGACAACGCACCATTACCACCTTTGGTGTCTAGGCGGCGTGAAAAATCTATAGAACTACGCAAAGGATTTTGATGCGTTTTTTTAATAGATAGCGTTGATTCAAAAAGAAGGTTTATATGTATAGTGACATAAAAGTTAATACACCCTTCGGAGCTGAGACGGGCTACTGGTATTATTACAATCGGAAAATTCTTCTCGATTTATCTTCCTATAACTTAAAATCGGTGTAAAGCTCAGCAAGTCTACCTTACTTTTACTTAACCGCAACTTAACCACTCACTGTGAAAGTTCAAG
>NJDC01004893.1:112700-159554 GCA_002245475.1 Calephelis virginiensis
TGACGAGTGGTTTTTGAATCATAAATTTAATGCATATTTAATAAACTTACTTGACGATGTTTTATTATGTATGCAAAAAGTCAGATTTTTACGACTTTTAAATTGTGTTTATATAAGGTTCTTTCGAAAGAGATTTTCAAATTTAGACAATGTTCAGTACCTCCATTGGAAGATATCAAATAGTCGTGGCTCAAACGACTTTACGTCTGTTAAGCTGGAAAGGTCAAGTCGGCAGAATCACCCGTATTATGTCTCAAAATTTAATGCTCATTTAGTGCTAATTTAGTGCTGATAACAGATATTTGGTGCTGTGATAGGGGGACTAAAAATGAGAACACTGCTAACTTTTCATTAAGCTAGCAGTGTACCATTCGTGATCGCGCTATGATACAGTTGGAGCAAGAGGCACATCAGCTAATAATTTAGTGCTCAAATAATGCAAAAGCCAGTACAGCAAAAGATTTTTTAAAAAGATTTTTTTTTAAAGTTTTAATCTATCATTCCAACAGACACTAAACGACTGTTCTAAAATCTAAATGATATTCATATGTATTGACCAATACCATTCGCCACAATGTTAACCAAAGTTGTAGTAGAGAGAGTAGAGTATACCCATAAACTATAACCGATTATACTGAAAATGGGTAACCTCAGTGTATAAAGAAACTGAACATCATTTTAGTCTCGCCTATAAAATATTATTAAATAAGCCCAAATATAAAACAAAGTGGAACGAGTAAGTTTCTCTGACGAATTTCAATTTTGAATTTAAAAAAAATCGTGTTCAATGACAAATGATTTTGTTTAGTTTTATTTGTTAATAAATAAGACTTAATTTTACTAAACCCCTAGAAAAAACCAGTAGCCACTTAAAGCAATATATCGCCACAAATTGGAGGGTGAAAACCACCAATTTTAGTAGAAATCTACTAAGTTGGCAACACTGGTCGGGAGGCCGCGAAAAGTAGCCGGCGGCCGTAAACGCATTCAATTTTATGCTTCTTAATTTTTCAAAATTTTATTGCGAAGTATTTATTCAAAATATGAAAACAGTTTTTCCAAAAAGCTATACAGCGTATCATAGGGAATATGCACATTTTTTTGTATATTTATCTCTGAAAAAAATCGTTTAAAGTTGATTTATTCCACCTAACACCAAGTGAAAAATCGTATTTTTCTGAAAGTTTGCGACATTTTTGTATCAAGCGAACTTTATTCAATCGTGTTTCAGTTACAAGAAAAACCTTGGAAATTTTATGAACTTTCATATGATACACAATAATAAAGTAATCTAAGAAGTATTAAACCAGTAACTTTTATTTGAACAAAGGTCGTTTCGTACAATTTGAGACTCATTTCGCCTTAAAAAACCAAAATCGGATAATTTGTTCGTGAGTTACGAAAGAAAACCAAAATAAGCGTTACTTCGGAATTACTCCGAATTTTTCCACTCTGTCAATATAAACTCAAAGATTTTCTTATGAAGCTTAAAAAACTGCGTTAAATGTCACCAACAGCTTGAAAATCTGTTGATTCATTTAAAAGTTATTGCGATTTGAAAATAAATAAAAAAGTATCTTCACGCCCATATCCCCGAAGAGGTAGGCAGAGGTACAACCAAGGCACCCACGACTAGCCTAAGACACTTAGTCCCACAATGTGATAGGTGGCAAGCCTATCGCCAACCGGGCACATTTCCAATCCCGACCAACATTTTTTTTATTAGAAAATAGGAAAAATCCAATTTTCTTTATGTTGGCCGACCCGGGATTCGAACCCAGGACATCATGCAGTCAAGTCCAACACCCGGACCGCTAGACCACAGAGGCGATAAAATAAAAATATAGTTTTTAATCAAACTTCTATTAAACAAAAGCTGTTTTTTTAAGTTTGGAGTGCTCAAAATAATACACAAATTGTATTTATGAGCTCGAAGAGCTTTAAAACGTCATAAGTGCAATTTTAAGCGTTTAGGTATAGAATTGGCGGGAAGTTGCAGGGATGGCCTTCAGGGTCAACCGTATTCCTAATTTTTTTATTTAATTTTATTATCTTGTTATTAAAGATGAATATTTTTATAAAAAAATTGTGACCAACGGATTCAGAAAACATTGAACTTTTATAATTCTAACGTTACCGTTTACGTTTACGTTTAAACAACTCCACGGGAAAATTATTTCCGTACATATTGATTAAAGTCAACCAGAATCATTTTTGCAACAGGTTTTTATAAATAAAAGAAGTCGGTCACAAAATTTTGCGCGCAAATTGCACCATTGAATGTCGTGAATTTTTTTGCATTAAAAAAAATAGACTGTGGCAATTACTTCCAGAAAAGCTTCGTAGAAGGGACTATTTCATTTTCTTTGACTACTTTTTTTTCTACTCGAACAATTTTAGCCATGTCTTGTGCCTAAATTAGTTCTTTTTCTTCTGATTGTAATTAATACATTCACTAATTAAGCACTAAATAGTGACGTCTTTTAATCCATTATTTTTCGTTTTAGAGTATTCGTCTAGTTCTCAAGACTGCTGGCGTCGTTATATTAGCAGTAGTTGCTGTCATTTTTAGTCCCCCTATCACAGCACCAAATATCTGTTATCAGCACTAAATTAGCATTAAATTTTGAGATATAATACGAATGATTCTGCTGACTTGACCTTTCTAGCTTAACAGAGGTAACAACTATTGATTTTCAACGTTATGGTACGGTTTCTCATTTAATTTTTTCCATTTTTAGTGAATTATTTCAAAAATAAAGGATATTCACGCCCATATCCCCGAAGAGGTAGGTAGAGGCACAACCACAGCAAACACGATTAGTCGAAGACACTAAGTCCCACAATGTGATAGGTGGCAAGCTTATCGCCAACCGGACACATATCCAATTCTGAGCAACGTTTTTTTATTAGAAAATTGGAAAACCCTATTTTCTTCTTGTTGGCGGACCCGGGAATAGAACCCGGGACCTAATGCAGTCAAATGTGATAACTGAACCGCTAGACCATAGAGGCGATAAACACCAAAGAAGTAAATAACCTAATCAGCACTCAACTACTTACTCGTAAGTAATTCAAATGAGAAATATAATTATGACAGTAAAAGTCATCGGAGTCTTATTTTTTTCTTTTGTTTATTTTTGAAGTGAAAACTTCTTTAGCGGCGTTGTGCACTTTTTTTGGAATGGGTAAAAACTTTTAATTTCGCGTCAGATCGTCAGAACGTAAGACTGCGCACTGCGCATGCTCGAACAAGACGGAAAACGTAGATTCACTGCTGTTTTTGTACTGTTCACATATTTCTGAACAGTATAGGATTCGCAATGGATAATACCAGTACGAGTGAGTGTAAAATAATCGCGACCACTGCGTTTCGGCCTTTCACGTTGTTCTGCAGTATTAAATAATGTATTGTAAAGTGTATACTGTTTCTTGCTTTGAATGCTTTGCAGTTTGTGGTAGATAAAATAAATATTAGTTTAGTGAAACTTCTTTTATTTGTTTGCGAACTGTGGGTATATCATAGCTTCTCAGTTAATAGAAATTACAGTGCAACATTGTGAAGAAGTTTAGCTGTTTTTGAAAAAAATGTAAGTTTAACAAAGGAAATAATAGTAGAAGCAAAATCGATATACACATATATATTACATTGAATTGAATTATGTATAAGTTTTAAAAATTAAATATCTTCATCATATCATATCTCTCATACTATTTTAATTGGCCGAGGTAAAGTATGAAGTGGCCGTACTAGTAGGTAGCGTACTGAAGTTTCATGGTTTAGCACAGAATACTAATAGTACTGATAAGGTGTATATAGGATTGCAGTGCAAATCTAAATATGTCCGATTAAGCACAAAACTACTGTATTATCCTATTATTAATATTATAAATGCGAAAGTTTGTAAGTATGGATGTATGGATGTTTGTTACTCTTTCACGCTCGAATGGCTGAACGGATTTGTCTGAAATTTGGAAGACAGATAGATTGTGACCTGGATTAACATATAGGCTATTTTTAATCCCGATCGCACACCGGGTTTCTGTGAAAACTCGGGCGAAGCCGCAGGTAGCAGCTAGTACCACATAAATGATAGAACTTTCAAACTGATAATTAAAACAATTCTTGCAAAATTACCTATTTCCTAACCATTCCAAAATATCAAAAATACACAACGTTAATATTCAAGTTTTGCTGGCACTCTCGGAGTGCAACCCGTCTTTTTTTCTTACATTTACTGAAGACTGTCTAAAATGTTGAACTCCTACTTTGGAAAGATCTTTTACAGGATTACACTTAAAGTACCAGCCTTTTGAGAAACGTTTCGAAATCGCTATTGACTTTTGATCTATGAAGTAATTAAACGTTTTAAAAATATATATAATTTTTAATAATTAAGATATTAGTAATATTTTCCTCCATTTTAATTTCCTGTTATTCCAACATCAGATCCAAAACTTGATGACAATAGGAGCACCTCAAAAGCTCGCTCTTTTCAATAAAACAGTAGAAATGACGAAGAAATCGATTATCATACATAAAAAAATATTGAACATAAATAAATTCTTAAATCTCGATCAATATTTAAAAAACTTGTATTTAGGGACTGCCAGGTAGATATAATTGGTAACACTGCTTTGTGTACTTATTGACGTCGCACGCCGTTATAAAATTAGTTTTTAACTACTCATTAATATTTATAGTTCTTTACCTAATCGATAATTACTAACATCTTAATAAGTAAACGGTTTAACATCTTCGCATCGTATTGGCGATGCGTTAACATCTTAGTTATCTATGTATGTAGGTCGTGTATTTTATTATTTTTGGACGAAAGAAAGAAAATTATTTATTTGCGGAATATGTGTGTAAATGAGATGTTACAAAAATACTTAAGTATAACAACATATTCTACCATATTTTGATGTGCAAACATTTAAATTTTAATAAAACAATATTATTTAATTACTAAGGCTTAAAAGTTATAGTGTATCTTTAACTTTTAAGGCAATTATTTATATTTATAACTAGTTTTATTATTTGAAAAATGAGATTTTTTCATTTGCTAAAAATGTGAGCTAAAATCTGTTACAAAAGATATTTGTTAATACCAGTATGTTCTACCACTGGTGTACAAATATCTTTAAAATTATACAAATTTATTATTAAGATTTATAACATATTATTAGGTTTCACCCTATCTACCATAAACTACCACCGTTTCCAAGCCTACCCAGTCAGGAGAAGAAACGGTGAAACAAACTCCTCGACAACCAAGAATATATTATTTGCTATGAAATTAGTTTTAGGATACCTATTAAACTTTTCTGTAAAAAAATCGTTTGTTTAGTAAGCTTAATCTGACAACAAGTCAAATAGCTTCTTTCGAAACCTTTTTAAAGGCAGTGATTTAATACTATCAGGAATTTTGTTATATATATGAATTGACATATAGTACATATTCTTTTCATAAATATTAAGTTTTTGACCAGGCATATGCAACTTCACACTATTTCTAAAATGTGAATTTCCTAAAATTTCAGCATTTGTTTTAAACAAATGATGATGTTTTTTTTACGAATACACATACTTTAAATTTCATCTGAATATTTTCAACTGTGTCATAAAAATATTCTAGACACTAATTGTTCTGTCCTCAATAAAACTAAGCCAAGTATTATTTAACATTTAAATACAAAATAATTGCTTCAAACTAAATTTGAAATTGCTAGTGTCAAGTGTAGTTTTAGTCATGTAACGTTATTGCGATATGACACAAATATTACAGAGTATGATTACATGCTTCTTTTGAAAAGAAGTATCAGGAAATGTCAAGTATTTCTTGTATAGAAAACTTATTTAAAACTTATGATAGTAATACAACAAATGGCAGTAGCCTATACCTGTCCCAAACTAGGGCTAGGTTTGGAAACGGTGGTAGTGTACGGTAGATAGGGCTAAAAACTAATCTACCTTTAAATTAATTTATAATAAATTATGAAACTTATGTTCATAAATAAATAAAATGTTTTGGCTGTGATTTAAATGTACATTTTTATAGAAATATGTAACTTCTTAAAATTGACTAAATATTTGCACACCACAATGGTAGAATATGTTGTATTCTTAAATATCTTTATAACAACTTTTTAACACACATATTCCGCAAATAAATAATTTTCATTTCATTTCATTTCATTTCAAAAATTAAAGGAATAAGAAAAAATGTGTAAATAAAATAAAGGAGAGTTTTGCCGCCATAAAGATTGTAGTTGTCCCCGTGTTGGTCTGCTCTTCTTTCAGGAAAAGTCCTTATGGCTGATGGCTCCTAGGCTCCCTTGTTGCTTCCAACTCGACTTTAGATGACCATGGAAACACGCCGTTGACCATGACGCGGTGTGAAGTATCTTTGTCAAAAATCAAGTTTCTACATAATTCAGTGCGTAGAACACTTATTTCATTGGACGTCAACAAGTCGAGTGGGCCCGATGGTATCCCTCCGATTGTTTTCAAAGTGTGTGCTCCTGAGCTGGCACCGGTTTTAACGTGACTCTTCCGGCTCTCCTATTCATCAGACATTGCACCGAATTAATCCAAGACCTCTTTAGTACACCCGATCCCTAAAAAAGGTAACCGTCGGATCCGTCCAATTACCGGCCGGTTATGGAAACCATAACAAACTGCCAGCTCTTAAGGTACCACGTCGTTCGTCTCCACAGAATCAGTTATTCTTTCATGGGCCAATGTATACGTTTTTACAATAAACTTCCCGAGCATATTAAAGACTTACCATTTATTAAATTTAAAAAATGTATTAAGATAAAGTTGTATGGTAAGGGTTATTATAAGATTTCAGAATATTTAGAAGACAGAAATGCTTGGGATTAATTGCTCCTCATGCCAATCTCTGCAAATTATTTGTGAATGTAATAACCTTTTGTAAATTAGATTTATAAGAAAAAAGACAAGCCCGCTGAGTTTCTTTCGCCGGATCTTCTCAGTGAGTGGCCGCGTTCCGATCCGGTGGTAGTTTTTAGAATTATATAGACGCGTTACAAGAATCTGTATATGGATCTACGTAATAAAAGCTATTTTGAATTTGAATTTGAATTTGACCTAGAGGAGCACCAGCTGTTAAATGATCGTCAATACGGTTTCCGTCGTGGTCGTTCAGCTTTTGGTTTATTTAACACACCGATGGGCGCAAGCAGTCGAAATCAAGGGAGAAGCATTGGCTGTCAGTTTGGATATAGCTAAAGCCTTTGATCGGGTGTGGCATAAGACGCTTCTATCAAAGCTTCCTTCTTACGGTCTTCCTGAGAAATTACTTACATTGATCACTAGTTTTATGACGGGGCATAGCATCAAGGTCGTTGTCGACGGTGTGTGCTCAGAGTCCAAACCTGTCCATGCCAGTGTTCCCCAAGGCTATGTGATTTCACCTACTTTGTTTCTTCTGCATATCAATGACATTGCTATGCAGACGACACTACTTGGGAAGTCTTATACTTTGGCCGACATAATATATCTCGGAAACATTTCATCGAGAGCCGGAACAAACTTGTGTCTAAAGTTAACAATCTTTTTTCTGAAATTTCGGTTTGGGAGCAGCAGAATCGGGTGCAATTTAACCATAGCAAGACACAAGTTTGCACGTTTTCTGCTAAAAAGACTGCCTTTATCGCATCTCCCCTATTTGACAGCGTTTTCTGCCATACTGAACTGCCATAGCCTGCATTGGTATACTCGGCGTTGACATTTCGAGTGATGTTCAATTTCGTGGTCATCTGGAGGAGAAGGCTAAAATAGCCTGTAAAAATTTGGTGTGCTCAGTAAAGCGAGACAGTATTTCAAGCCGACCCAATGCTTACAACTATACAAAGCGCAAATTCGGCCTCATATGGAGTACTCTTCAACTCTGGGCAGGGGCTTCCTTCCTTCCGTTTGGCCGCATTCAACGAAGAGCAACTCGAATTTTTAATGACCGGGCTATTACCAATCGGCTTGATTCCTTGGCGTTGCGTAGAGATGTTGGGTCACTCAGTGTTCTCTAACGCATCTATCATGGAGAATGCTCTGAGGAGTTGTTTGGTTTAATTCCAGCCGCTGATTTCCACCTTCGGACATCGCGTCAGAGCTTTAAGTATCCTGCCTATGATCTGGATGCGTTGGAACTGTGCGATTCCGAAGACATTTCTTATCCCGCATAACACCTTTGTGGAATCAGTTACCGAGGGCGGTATTCCCAAACGATTCTGACTTAGGAACCTTCAAGAAAAGAGCGTACTCATTCCTTAAATGTCGGCAACGCATTTGTGATACGGATCTAGTGTTGCGGACGTCCGTGGGCGGAGGTGATCACTTTCCTTCCAATATCATAAAAAACAACGGGCTGCACTCTGGGAGTGCCGGTAGAAGTGAAAACTTGAATATTAACGTTGTGCATTTTTGATATTTTGGAATGGTTAGGAAATATTTTTTCACGAATTGCTTTAATTTTTTATATGAAAATACTATCATTTATGTGGTAGAATACAATATTCATTTATTGCGACTATCGTACACAAACATGACAACACGAACATTCGCGCAAGCGCCCTGCGCATTGTTACGAAATTTCAGATCACGTGTCCTACGCGAGTTAAGAAGTTTTTGTCCATTCCAAAAAAAAGTGCGCAACACCGCTAAAGAAGTTTTTCACTTCAAAAAACTCGTCCGCTAGGGATCTACTGCATTACCTACTCCTGCCGCCACAATTACATTGTCATATTATGGTCCGGAGAGTAGGGTATCCGGTAGTGTACCATTGCTTCAATTTGTGTAGTTTCTCCGGAAACATTTATGAGAAGATGCACATCCGCCCTTCAATTACAGTTCAAAACACTTGAGGAAATAACACGGTAGCAACTCAGTATTTTAGACCGTGTTTTCCTAAAATTCCGTGCTTTTACAGTAAATATCTGGCTACCTGGTAACATTCGAAGGATGTCAAAATACTTTTTGTTAATTAATTTGCCCCTTTCTCGGACCGGCTACGACCTCTAGCCCATGCGGCCACGTCTTCACTCAAAACACTTTTATTTTTGGAGTGAAAACTTCTTAGCGGCGTTGCGCACTTTTTTTGGAATGGGTGTCAGATCTCTCGTGTCAGATCGTCAGATCGTAAGACGGCGCAGGACGCATGCGCGAATAAGACTGCGCGAGATCTAAAATAAAACGTAGATTCATTGCTGTATTTGTATTGCTTACATATTTTCGAAGAGTATAGGATTCGCTATGGATAATACACCGCAATATGCCTATCATTACATTCTCACAAGACATGATAGCAGATACGTATAACATCAACAGACATTGCTCTGTTTGTTCCATCTTGAAAACAAGCGTTATGTGTAGACGAGCAATGTTCGTTGTACAGATAATATGAGGACGCTCCTAGCCGTCTCATAGTCTTACTTTAGCGAGTTTTTGTCAAGTCAAACGCAGGTTATTGATATGAAAATAATATTTGTGCATAAATTATATTACTTTCATACTGATAATTAAAGCAAATCGTGCAAAATTATTCAGAATCAGAATCAGAAAAATCTTTATTCACTTGAACCATACAAGTGATATTTGTGCGCGTCGAATTTTTTTTAAACTACCACCGAATCGGAACGCGGCCATACAAGCCTAACCATTCCAAAATATAAAAAACGCACAACGTTAATATTCCAGTTTTCAATTCTGCACTCCCGGAGTGCAACCTGTCTTTGTTTTATTTAGCGAGCACTCTACAGTCTAGACAACAAACTCTTATGCCAGTATTTACTTCCTATATCGCAACACATTGATTTCTCTATATGAACTTTACACAGCTGACAGGTCAAATCGTGTCTCTAATTATAGTAATAGCACTAATTCAAAGCATTGTTCTCGTAATTGGATATCTTTTAAGTGTGTACTACCCGTCAGAGAAGTTATTATTGTAATACCATCACGAATTCATTGTAGGTATTGTTGGAAGCAAAAGATATAGAAACGTAAGCCAGTAAGAGTTTTGTGGAGGCAAACTGCTGAATGACAATGACGCTAATGCATCTTCTATTCTGTACTAATATTATAAAGAGGAAATGTTTGATTTTTTGTTTGTTTGAAATGAATAGGCTTCGAAACTACTGGACCGATTTCAAAAATTCTTTCATCCTTAGAATGCTACATTATCTATATGCCACATAATGCTACATTATCTTTGAGTGACATAGGCTTTGTTTCATCAGTAAAAGCCAAATTACGCAGGCGATGCTACGTGAAACTGCTAGTGTAATATATGCCTTTATGGTCTAACGTTTACTTCATGGTATCCCGGGTTCAATCTTTTTTGTAGACCGACATTTAATTTCCAATAACAACAACGTTGCCCAGGATTGGCTATGTGTCTGGTCGGAGCTAGCCTTGTCACCTCTTACATTGTGTGACTTACTGTCTCCGGCTAGCCGTCGCCCGTGAACGGTCTGGGTGTATCGTAAGGTCTAATGGGCCAGTCTGTCGTCTACCCTACCCACTTGCCCAGAAGTCGCGATCTGTAACAAATGTTGTTAGTGTGGCGGCAGGAGCTGGTGCTGCGGTACATCCCAAATGCGAGTTGCTGCGCATCACTCTGCCGCCGGTATTTTTTTGGTAATGTGGGACATTAAAAAATATTCCCGGTTCTTATAATCAACGAAACGTAATCCATAAATTAAACCGTTCGTAGTTTGCCCAAAAGTAACGAACCGTTACTCATATTTTCAAATGAAAAAAAAAAATGTTTCAAGTTAACTATCGAAATCTAGCGACCGTTGTTAGCAATCTTACTAATTGTACGAAATACTACTATCCGTAAACAAAACGACTCGCTTCTTGAACATAAGAGCCGGGCATTTATCCATGCTCTGCTACACTGCTACATTCATATCAATTTGTTTATGGTATAAATACCAAAATAATATTTTTAAAATTTTTACCTGTCTGCCTGTTGACTTGTCTGTTTGTTCTGGCTAATTTGTGAAACGGCTGGACCGATGTCGGTGTCTAATGTATTTTGTTCAATTAAAAGATCCGTCTGTTTGCTACTACTTTTAGGGTTCCGTAGCTAAAGACCAAAACATGGAACCCTTATAGATTTGTCATGACAGTCTGTCTGTCTGTCCGTATATCACACCCACTTTTCCAAAACTATAAAAACTGTGCTGTTTAATTTTGGAAAGTAGATGTATTTTGTTAACCAAACTAAATTTTTTACACAAAAATAGCAAAAAAATAAAAATTTTAGAAGTCTATACTTTTTAGTAGTTACAAAAAAATGCATCAAGCCCATACATATGGTATCTATGGATAGGTCTTCCAAAATGACATCTAAGGTTTCTAATCTCCTTTTTTCTGATCTGAATAGTTTGCGTTAGAGGCACTTGCATAGTGGGAAAAATGTGTCTCCCTCGGCAACTTCTAAAACAAGAGAATGATTAAATTAAAAAAACATGATGTATTTACTACGTAAATTTCCACTGAAAATCGGTTGAAGGAGACCTAGTAAGTAGTTTTTTTTTAATAAGTCATAAATCGTAAACCGCAATTGCAGTGTATGAAATCCAAGAACTTGTATATTATGTTACTTGCTGCTACGGAACCCTTCATGATCGAGACCTACTCACACTTGGCTACTTTTTAATCTTACAAAATTCTTATATTGATATTTTCATACCCGTATCCCGGAATAAGTAGGCAGAGGTACAACCAAACAACCTTAGTATTTATTAGTCCCACTATGTGATAGGTTTACCATCTAACCTATCTCCAACCGAGCAACTTATTCAATCCCAAGTAACATACTTTTTTATTACAAAATTGAAAAAAATCATTTTGGGTTTCCCGACGAGGGAATCGAATCTGAAATCTATGGCCATCAACTCTAACACCGAACCATTAGACCACAGAGGCAACTAAAAAATCTAAAACAAACTAATTTTAGGCAAATATAAAAAAAGTGTTTTCACGCCTATGTCCCCGACAAACAGAGCACCACGAATAAACATTAAGCCCCACTAAATGATAGGTGGCAAGCCAATTGCCGAATGAAGTCATATCCGATCCTAAGCAACGTTATTTTTATTTAAAAAAAAGAAAATATACATTTTCTCATACTGTTTTTGTTTCCTGATCCGATTATCGAACCCGGGACCTTAAGAAGTTAAGGTCGATACCGGAACGCTATAGTACCACAAAAGAAGCAAAAAAAAAACAAAAAGCTCTAAATAACTATTAGTTCCGGTTCTAAAATCGAGTTGGATTAAATAACCTGCAGCGGAAAACATTGTTTCCTTTTATATAATATCCGTGAGCTAATTATTACGTAAAGTGTACTTTACCGTGGTATTTCGTTCAGTTGGTATCCCTAATTGCATTGTAATAGTCGTGTAATAGTTTGAAATGTGACTCTTTTGTAAAATATATCTGTAAAAATTGTATAGCTTTGTTTACAAAACAAACTTGAAAGACGTATAAAAGTGTGATATAAAAGAATATAAGGATTTCTCTAAAATTCTTTGCAAATATTTTTAAAGAATTGGAAAACTGACGTAATTGTGGCCGAATGATTCAATAAAAAAATGTGCTTAAATTCATATTCGAAATATTTAAAGTTGGGTAATTTAATATTAAAAGTGTGAAGTGCTACATCTGCACAAACCGTTTAAGGTTGATGGATCTAGGAAAGTTTTATTAGTTATTATTTAGAAGTTTTATTCAACTTTCATAAATGAAAAAAAAGATTACGCATTAATACTTTATAGATTTAAATAAGAAACATATATTTATGTTTACATAGAGAAATGAATAATTAAATCGTGGATTTACTTATTATTTTAATGTATCTGTGTCCATAGACGTTGCCTTATGTTGTGCTGTCTCTACTATTAATATTAAATTCGAAATTTAAAACTGACAATTAAATATATAAAACTTACATCGCGTCTGTGGTCTAGCGGTCCGGGTGTTGGACTTGACTGCATGAGGTCCCGGGTTCGAATCCCGGGTCGGCCAACAAAAAGAAAATTGGATTTTTCCAATTTTCTAATAAAAAAAATGTTGGTCGGGATTGGAAATGTGCCCGGTTGGCGATAGGCTTGCCACCTATCACATTGTGGGACTAAGTGTCTTCGGCTAGTCGTGGGTGCCTTGGTTGTACCTCTGCCTACCTCTTCGGGGATATGGGCGTGAAGATACTTTTTTACGTTAAGTTTTCTTCAGTTTTTAAGATTATTTTTTTTCTAAAATATTTAACGTAACAAAAATATAAGTAGCGAAATTATTTCATCCGTTCACGCGTAATGCTCTATTACCAGACGAAATAAAGATTCATTTTTATATTTAGGAGACTAGCTGACAGATTAACGTAGCGTCTTACCTAAAAAAATGAAATTGTTAAATTTTTGATGTTTTGCTAAACTTAAAATTATAAATAATAAAAAAATCTAATTATTTCACTCTTTTCGTGGGGTGATATAACCAAGAGAAATAGGAGATAATAAGGAATAGGTGATTCGTTTTTTTTAATGTATATAGATCAAGATTGTAAAGTTATTTTTTAGTCTCTTTTGCGCAGATATCTATCCTATAAATTACTTTTTTTCTAACGGGTAATAATAACAAACTTTTTTTCCGGATTGGGTTGACAAATAATAATTAAATCTAAATCCAGTTTAAATCCATTTCTTCTCCAGTATTTCCTTTTTTGTATCAATAGCTTTTTGCTAAATTTCTAAAGATTAAGTATTTATAATATTGTTGTATAATCGTAAAAGTACTATGTTTTACAATAATTATGATCTTTGAAAAATAATCGTTACTACTGCACTTCTAATTTTTTTTGAAAATCATTTTTATTTTTTCGTTTGTTATTACATTACGGGAAGGATAGAGGGTATTTACTAAATGGGCGATTTTTTTTATGGTATTAAAAAGCAAACAAGCAGTTGATTTCCTGATAGGAAGTAATAACCGTCTCCTTTACATACGTCAGGTGTCATGTCTGCATAACCAAAAAAAGAGTGGGATGTTAAAAATCTGATGTGAGTAACCAACCCTATCTTTCAATGGTGACACCACAGCGCGAGCGGTAAGCACTGTTGTCATGGCGGCAGAAATAAGTAAAGCGGTTATTAAAATCTGGAAAAATCTTTGCAAAATTCAACATCTTGTCAAGGTGATAATATTAGTGATAAACAGACCAACGATCACTTCAAATTAGGTGCCTATTTTCTCTCACGGATTCAGAGGCTATAAAAAGATCTAATTTTTAAATGTTAAAACTTATTAACATGAAAAACTATGTAACACTTCATAATATTAATTAAAATAAACATTTATTGATAAGTGTTATAATAAATTAATTACTTATGTTAATCTAAGCTGTTGGTTTTAATTTACCGCTGAAACTGAATAATGTAAGAAACATGAAGTGCGTGTTAATTACAAGTGTGTTTATTTTAATTTACATAAGAACTAGTTTAACAATAAAGATATTTAATTTTAAATTACCAAAATTAATTTCGAAATTCGAGGAGCTATTTCACGGAGGAAGAAATAGAAGTGTCAAAGAAATTAATTTTAATTATTCAGGTAATTAAACTATTCTACAAACATATTGTAAAGTGGGAACTGTTGTGAAAGCCACGCTTATCATATGACATCATATGATAAACGTAGTTTTCCAGTTTACTATGGCTTAGCATGACACTGGAAGGGAAAAGTTAAACCTGCTGCCAAATTTGTTAATACCATCAATAATCGCTAATTTTCTAGTCTCTGCCCGTGAACTTACTATGCAATATATAGGTACTTAAGTAAAGTAAGTTACTTATATAAGTACCTATATATTGCATAGTACTATACAACTTTTGTAATGTCCTTACATGCGTATAATAAAACTGTAGAAGAGTGAATTCTGTACATTGAAGATATTTAAAAAAGTTGCAAACGACTAAAATGGAATTGCAGAACACATTTTTGGATGTTTCGTCCGTCCGTCTATCTGTATCTGTGTCATGACCGTGATTCACGCCCAATCTACTAAACCAAACGTAACAAAATTTGGTAGTATGTAGTAATTAAATTATGCGCTTCGGCTATATTCGTCAAGCTTCGGAAATCTGAATGTGTTTTAAAGATAGCTATATAGAGTTGATATTACACATAATTAATAATTTCGCTTAAAATTAGATTAGGTCAGACAATTTAAAAATCAATTGTAACATGTAAAAAGAGTAAAAATTGTAAAACCGAAGTGCATAATTTGAATACTAGTACTGTACTTTATGTTACGAAAATGGTTATAGAACACTTTTACTGTCACAGTATAAATTGGGCTATTATACCTATAAATTCATTAATGCGTAGTCCAATTTTTACTGTTTTTTTGCTACCTAGTGTGTGTTTCGAAAATTGTCCTGTAATTTTTCCAAGTGAAAAGTTTTGTAGTTTAAAATGACAGACATAACAACACTCAGTATAAGACGACCAAATTAGAGTAAATTATTCAGTTCATATTACATATTATGTATATATCTTCACGCCAAGTCCCTCCTGCAATGAAGAAGATGGTATAGAGTGCCAAGTGATCGAAATTCACCTGACCGACTATTATCACAATATAGCATTGAATACAGCATTGATTGGTACCAATGATGTATTTATTTGTCTTTTATTTGCAAATGTAAATTTCAAAAACGACACTACACAAAAAGCAGTACAATAGCTTAATATTATTATCTTCTTTTCAGGCTGTGGTGTAGCCGTAGGTAAGCAAGTAGCACAGCGTAGAATAGTCGGCGGTGATGATGCCGGGTTTGGAACCTTTCCCTGGCAAGCCTACATCAGAATTGGATCTTCCCGGTGAGTTTAACATTCCATAGCTTATAATCGACTATTTTGTGTTTTAATTACTCGTCATGATTTTAACAAGGCGTTTATATTATGTCGGTACATAATTTAAATGCTTCTTGTACACAATCGCTATTTTTTTCGTAGTCCGCTCTATGTTTTAGTAACTCTATGGCATCATCGTTTTGTTTTTAATGTTTACCACAATTTAAACATTAACTGTCTTAGTACAAAGAAACGTAAAAGCTCATTAACCATGCTTTTTACTAAGCTTTGTCTGAAATTTAATTCACAATCAATAAATTGTTCAAGTCATCCACGTGTAGCATGTTATTAGAAGAAAATCAATTCCGAACAGTGTTTAGCTAAACTGGCATCAAAATGTTTTTGTGTTAAGGCGGTGATTATTTTTATGTTTATAAGAAACTAGTAGCCCGCCCCGGCTTTGCACGGGTATAAAATATACATATACATATTCCTCTTCAATCACTTTATCTGTCAATAAAACCGCATCAAAATCCGTTGCGTAGTTTTTAAGATTTAACCATATAAAGGGACATAGGGACAGATGAAGCAACTTTTTTTATACTATGTATTGATGTATATTGAAATATAATGTTATAACTATAAGTAATTAAAGACATGATCAATGACAGCCAAGTAAGTGCAAATTGCTCTTGAGATCTATATGGATGAAAAGTTCTGTGTAGTAAAATACTAAATTTTAATAAAAATAACACGTAATTAAAGTTGGTTTGGTTTGTGTATCTTCAAGCTCATATCTCCGAAGAGGTAGACAGAGGCACAACCAGAACACCCACGACTATTATTAGTGTTCAGTAAAATATCGTCACATAACAGTTTCCGACATCCGTAAATTTTAAGTGATGATATTTATTTACCTTTATTAATATTAATGTTGTGCATAATTATTCAAATGTCAAATTAATTATTTATGTTATTCTTTGGTCGACAGTTTTAAGCTTCCGATTTTTAAAATATGTGGTATAGCCTTCATATAAATATTAACTGTTTGACCGCGACTTCGTCACCGTGGAATCGTTTAGATTTTCGTACAAACTTTCATCCCCTATTACAGCCTTTTGGGGGTTTATTTTAGTTACGTTTTGGATTGTCTACTCGTATGTACTCGTACATCTCTTTGTTATAGAAATGCTAAAATTTAGAGTGGGCATCGATTCATACTGTTTGTATTTGTATTTTGTCTATCATGATCACTAAAAATCGATTAACATCTCATGTAATAACTAAACACGTCATTCAATGCTACACGTACTAATGTGTATATTAACATGTATATAATATTTTTACTGTTCCTAATATTAACAAAATTATTTAGTATTAGTATTAGTATTTGGTATTCATATATTTTTGTGGTATAGAATAAATAATTTATTCTTAAGCATACAAAATACTTGTTTTTTAATTTTAATCATAAATTCCACTCCATCACTAATAACAATCTACTAATCATACTAATAACATTAATTTTACAGATGCAACATGCTTATGTCAATTTTCGAGCTTATCGGTTGGAAGCAGTGTTGGATAGAGAGGTAAATGTGCGAAAGAGATAGCACGATGTAGAAGTGTTAGTTGCAAGTGTAGAAAATAGTGCCAAAACCAACAAATATTTGTTAGCCTCTATTACATTATAGTAGTATTATTTTCTTACACTACCTAGACTATATGCAGCGACAGCGTGATCTATTACGCGTAAGAATCAATATTGATAGTTTTTACTTCATGAGGTGTTTGAGTCGTATTTATTTAAAATTTTTACCAATTAAATTTCAATCTTAGCAGGCGATGGAGATTTAAAAGTCTGCAACGCTATCTTCAGTTACCGCTACTTGAACTAACAACTATTGTAGCAGCTGACGTTGAAAACTTATGACATGTATTAAAGATTACTCAATGTAAACGGCCGATTTCTAAATTAAATGCTATCACTGTTGTAATTGTATGCAAACTCGTGGGTTGCAAGTCGTGTTTTTATAGTTTGCTGCAGTTAGTTATGTTAGTGTAAATATATTTTCTTGTATCATATCACAAGCATGCTATTGGCTGAAATATGTACATTTTAGTTTAATAATGGTTTTATATTAAATTGATTTTACTGTCCGGCATGTCTATTGTACACGTAGTCTATAGCGAATAGTTTTAAGACGATAACTTATATTCCAGTTTGGCCACATTTTATGTCGTTATTTTTACTGTTATCTAGTATTGAGAACCATAATACTAAAGTGAAGGAGGATTGACTTCGATTCCCTACAAAATTAATTGGACATTACTGAAAAATCTCATTACATTACATTTATTACATACTTATTACATTGGTACATTACATATTAATTATAAATAAAAAAAGTAACCTTTTAAGCTTGTCAAACTTAAACATAACAAAGAAGAGCAGAAAAAGCATAGAACTATTTAGAACGAGAAATAAAAACGTTCAAAATATGGCATCTGGTAAATTTCAACTCTCATCATCATCAGCCGGAGGGCGTCCACTGCTGGACATAGGCTTCCCCCAAGAGCGCCAACTTTACTGACACACATATGAATAAATCTGAACACTTACATTAAAATGTTATAAGTGTCATAGTCCCAACAAAGATGGAACAAGTTATCTGATGTTTCTTTAACAAGGCCGCATGCTGCTGCTGTTCGTACTGCAACACCAAACGATTGAAAAGCAGACAAGTAAACAAATTTCCTGATGATAAGAAATACACTTCTCATACAACCGATGTAACAAATAGAGATCTGACAACGAGACCTGTATTGCAAACAAATTATTTTGAGTACAGAAGCAGCACATAAAGTGCTGCTTTTTGGACCGACCGGCTCAAAGATGGGTGGTTTTCAATTCGGCTGTATATTTTGAAGTGAAAACTTCTTTAGCGGTATTGCGCACTTTTTTTGGAATGGGTGAAATCTTCTAAACTCGCGTCAGGACATGTGACTGTGAATGTTCGTGTTGTCATGTTTGTGTACGATAGCGCAATAAATGAGTATTGTATTCTACCACATACAAGAGAGTACTTTCATACTGATAATTAAAGCAATTCGTGCAAAATTATTCCCTAATAAAAAAAAAGTATCTTCACGCCCATATCCCCGAAGAGGTAGGCAGAGGTACAACCAAGGCACCCACGACTAGCCGAAGACACAAATCCCACAATGTGATAGGTGGCAAGCCTATCGCCAACCGGGCACATTCCCAATCCCGACCAACATTTTTTTATTAGAAAATTGGAAAAATCCAATTTTCTTTGTGTTGGCCGACCCGGGATTCGAACCCGGGACCTCATGCAGTCAAGTCCAACACCCGGACCGCTAGACCACAGAGGTGATTTATTCCCTAATGATTCCAAAATATCAAAAATGCACAACGTTAATATTCAAGTTTTCACTTCTGCCGGCACTCCCGGAGTGCAACTCGTCGTTTTTTTTTATATTTGTTACGTAACTACTCGGCCAATAGCCAACTGTTTTTAATGGTCTTTTTTTAACCTACTTCAAAAAGGTTCTCGATTTGACTAGTACTACTTATATACATAGGTACATACTAATAACATAATGGTTGTATCGGTATCGGGAATCGAACGAAGCCTCCAACAATCACGTAAAAGGTTCCTAAAAGTTCGACAGTTGAATGATGGTCAAATTTTCAAATGTAGCTCATATGTTGCTTTTTTAATTGAACTTTCGCACATTCCTCTTCTTTACATTATTTTTTGTAGCGAGTTATTTTCAAGCTTTATTTTTATGTAGCATTTTTTTCTGTGTCTTTATTTAACAGTGATGGATTTATACTCCTTGTTTTCTTTCTATAAGCATGGATAAATGTATTCAATAACCTGAAATAAATTTATTCTTCTCCATTAATAAAATCATTTATATTAAAAAAAATATTATGAAAAGTACTAATTTAATTTTATGTAGGTATATTATTTCATATGTGTAAGCATGGATTTTCAGAAAGTGACGTTACTTTGCGGAAATTTTTATCAATTTTATTTTAGTATTTAGGAGAGCTAATGTTATGCGCAGCAGAAACAAATGAATTGATACTCATAGTATACCTACAAACTACCTTAATTTAGTAAGAATATCGATTAATAACACTAAAATTTAAACATTTCGATGGTGGTAATTCTGCTTTGTATCAACTAAACTTATTTTAAGCGAATGCTATCTTTTTCCATTGAAACAAAAAGAAATGAGATTTCAGACATGTCAGATTAGTCCTGACATTATAAACTCATGACGTTTTTAATCAACGTTTTCCGAGGAATAGATTAAAAGTTTATAGAAACGTCGTCGGGTGTATAGTACCTAATCTGACAACACTAAACGTGTGTTGTCTCTTTTTAACCCCCGACGCAAAAAGAGGGGTGTTATAAGTTTGACGTGTCTGTCTGTCTGTGTGTCTGTCTGTTTGTGGCATTATAACTCCCGAACGGATGTAGTGATTTCAATTTAGTTTTTTTTTGTATTAGAGGTAACTTATGTGCGAGTGTTTTAAGACATGTTTGATGAAAATCGGTTGAGCCGTTTTAAAGTTGTGGGGGGTGAAAGTGGGAAGATTAACCGAATGTCAGCAAAGCTTTTTTTTAAAAAGGAAATTAAGTCCATGTGTCGGGGGTTTTTTAAATTTTTAATTTAATTTTCTATTATTAAATAATAATCATCAATTTTTTTTATTATTACTATAATTGGAAGAGGATAGCAACAACTTAAAAACAGTTTAGTGTAAAATTATCACAAATATCCCTTAACGAATCCTTCATGTATGTCATTAAGAACGATTTCGATCACTTTAACTTTCAGATAACGTGACACGTCAGACTTACCCTCCTTTTCATTCAGTTGTCAAAAAAGACGTAAAATGTCTATACCCAGTATTAAACCTCGATGGAAAAAGAGTTGTGTTATAAGTTTTGCGTGTTTCTTTGTGGAATCATAGCTTTAAAGAGAAGTACTCATTTTGATGCAGATTTTTGCTGAAAGCTGAGCTGTTACAGAGCAATCAATTAAAAACATTTAAAAAACATTACATATTTCGGATATTTAAACTTTTCGTTTTGTTTTCATGCTTTTTTATTTTAATCAACTAGTAGGCTAGTTTGATTAAGATAAATAACACTCTCTAGCTGTCAAATTCAAATTCAAAATAGATTTAATTTCGTAGATCTATACGAAGATTTTTTTAACTCGTCTATACAATCCTAAAAACTACCATCGGATCGGAACGCGGCCACTCACTGTGAAGATCCGTCATAAGAAACTCATCGGGCTTGTATTTTTTCTTATAAATCTAATTTACAAAACTTTGTTACATTTACAATTAATTTGTAGAGATTGGTATGAGAAGCAATTAATCCCAAGCGTTTCTGTCTTCTGAATATTCTGAAATCTCATAATAACCCTTACCATACAACTTAATCTTAATACATTTTTTAAATTTATTAAATGGTAAGTCTTTAATATGCTCGGGAAGTTTATTGTAAAAACGTATACATTGGCCCATGACAGAATAACTGATTCTGTGGAGACGAGACTTATGCACATTGTTTTTATTCCTAGTGTTTACAGCATTTATATCACAATTTTTCTTAAACAAATTTATATTTTTATTAAACATATAATAAGTTTTCGAAAATATATTGAGAATTCACCGTTAAAATGTTTATTTCTTTAAACTTTTCTCTAAAGGAAACTCTTGGACCTAAGTTACAAATTGCCCGTATAGCCCTCTTTTGCAAGACAAATATCGTGTTTATCTCAGCCGAGTTTCCCCAGGGAAGAATGCCATAAGACATGGTGCTATGAAAATAACTAAAATAAACAATTGTAGCGGTGTCAACACCTGTTAACTGTCTTATTTTCTTAACAGCGTAAGCTGCTGAGCTCAATTTGATGGCAAGTTTTGCAATGTGCAGGCCCCACTGTAACTTTTTGTCAAACGGGACTAATTAAAAAAAATCCCTATTGGAAAACAAAGATACAGTAAATAACAAAAAAAACCATTAAAATTCTTGTATTTTTTTAACATGGACTGAATTTTTTCTTTCTTTTTATCGATAACTATTTGTCTATCATCCGAACATTTCGGTTGACCAAGTTTCGGACAATCACATGTACTTATACATAGGTACCTGCTTGGAGGAATGTTGTAGTCGTTTCTAAAGTGATCATTGGGATCCAAGATATTAGTCCGCCACCTTTAGCGTTGTCGACATGAAAATATTACGCAAAAAATTAATATTTGGGAAATTGATTCGCAACTTATTACTAACTAGCTGTTGTCCGCGTGGTCCCACAGGAACATTATGTTGGGATGAAAACTATCCTATGTGTTAATCCAAGTTAATGTCTATGTGTCTACCAAATTTCATGAAAATCGGTTTCTCAATTTTTGCGTTAAGAAGCAACAAACAAACAAAGAAAACATACAAACTTTCACTTGAACTTTAAAACTTTTCGTAAGTTGGTTATAATGTCCTTTTACAAAATAATGATTGTAGAGTTGAGTTGATCTGTACACTATTGACAGAAAGACCCTAACCTCAAATCTCTTAAAACTGTTCACAAATTGTTACTACAACCAGTTATTATTTCATATGTTGCTAACACGCGATTTTTGCAATTCTATTACAAAAATATTACAGAAAATTGGATGATTATGGTGCTTACCAATTCCTATTGTTGCTGAACTTTAATAGAGCAGGCAATTTCATTTATTATGAAACTAGTAGTTACTCGTGGTTTTGGCTACGTAGCATCACTGTGACTTAACTGGTTATGAAAACAAGAGTCTGTGTTGCTTATACCTTATTTATTAATAGACTCCAAAAAAAGGAAGTTATCAATTTGACTGTACATACGATTATTTTTTGTTACTGTAACTCTGCCAAGAACGAATAGATTTTGATGATTTCTTTTTCGAAAGGTGTCCTACCCTATAATTCCGAGACGGTGAGTATAAATTTTACCACAGTCGGACGTAGCGTTTTGTGAGTTATATATTGGTATAACCAAGAGATTAGTTGATACTGTTAATTGTCGTTGTCATTGTCATTGTTGTCATTACCAGTTGTCGGATCTTTATTAAATATGTATGAGACCACCCTGAAATTAGAATCTAACTTTAGAAAAGAGAATTATCAAATCGCGACTTGATAATAAATTTACTTTTCCTATGTGTTGGACAACATGACGTTAAATTGATTGTTCTATACCAAAGAGTCCATCATTGTAGAACTTGTTATCAAGTTTGTACTCCAACGTTCAGACACTAGACCTTTATTTATCAGGACACATTTCGCAACGGATGCGTCTCCAAGTATATGGACTTGAAATATCTACGAAAAAAGCTTACCATTGACTACAAAATATGGGTGCTATTCTGACATTATAAGGCTGTCCAGAAAAAGTAGAGTATCGATATCGATACATGATCTATTATTGAAGATTGATAGTAAGTTTTAGGTAAATATATAAGAATTATAATTTAAATACTGAATGAAATTGCAACTATCAACTTATTTACTTAAATAGGGAAATGTAATGAAAAGAAAGAATGCTTATTTTCACTAGCATGTTTTTTCATTGTAGTGTGCAAATATTGGTGTTGGTCCGGGATCTTTTGCAGAATAGACCATCAACCTTCCTGCCAGGCAGCTGGTGAAAGGCGAGCATAGGCTTACCGTCACTAATACCGTGACATTTGACTAGGTGTTCCGTGTAGAGTTCCGCAGCGACTCGCCCGGATTTATACTACCGCCTTATCTATTCCTGCCGCCATAACGTCATGACGTGTTCCGGTTTGGTGGGTAAGGTAGCCGGTAAACTTACTTTTGCTTGAGGCCTAATATCCCGGCCTCAGGTTGGCATCACACAATTACCACCTTTGGTGTCTCTAGGCGGCGTGAATTTCTTACCATCAGGAAATCCGTCTGCTTGTTTGCCTTCCAATATCATAAAAAAAATATGTATAAGAGGTAACTCTTTATATTTATTACAAGATTCATTATCATTACAAAAAAAAATGTGATCAGATTACATTCAAAACACTTTCTTTACTTTAAAGTGAGCATTTGGAAGAATTCTTATTACAATAGACTGTGATTTATATTTTCAATGCCAATGGTATCCATTCATATCTTGTTCAAATATTTCTTTCTGGAAACGTTAAATAAAATATTGATAATTGTAATAGTACATCAGTATAAAATTAAACACAAAATATTGCGTTCTTGGCAAGCATGGTGACTGCCATGAGGTTACTTTAAATCGACGCCAAAATGAGCATAGATAAAAATATCGTTATCTCTTTCGGCATACAAAATATCAACATTTGTCAAAAAGAGACAAAGAGATGTTGTTAACTTGTATGTCAATTTCAACGGTATTTATACAACTAAATTTGCTGTAGAACATTGTTTCACTTCTTTATATATTCCTATTTTTATTGTCTCTATAGGACCATTCTGTGGATTGGGGAAAGTAGAATGTACCAATCTACACTATAGAATAACCAGCAAGGTCAGTCAAACAACCAAGTAAATCAAAGCTTTCAATGAAAGTTTGACAAAGACTTTTATCGCGAAGAAAGAGAGCCCATCCCAATTAACAACGATCACGACTGTTGAAGCAAATAATTTAAGTATATAAAATAAAAATAACTACGTTAATTAAAACCGACTTCAAAACTAAAAAATAATAAAGACTTAATATTAATTATATACTACCTGTTACTTATATGTGCTATTTACTATAGGTTTGAAATCGGTGCCAAGCCTTAAGCTAATAATTACGATACATTATAAGTAAGTATTAAATTGGATTGGCACAGACTTCAAACCTTTTAGTAAATAGCGCATGTAAGTAATAGGTAGTATATTATTAATATTAAATTTTGTCCCCTTTATAATTTTTAGTTTTGAAGTCGGTTTTAATTAACGTAGTTACTTTTATTTAATACTTTTTAGTTAATTGCTGATATGATTCAGTGCATGAAATCTGTGTTAAGAATTGTAGTTGCTCTGTATTCTCACATCTCTTTCAAATAAAAACACAATTTATAAGAGGTACAGAATTTTTTTCTTCTGCTGGGATATTCCGTTTAAACGTCGTTTTGTCTATATTCTTTTATATTCATGCCATCCTCTTTTAATATTTTGATCTAAAACTTTCAGATGTGGGGGTTCTCTAATATCACGACGTCACGTGGTCACGGCGGGCCACTGCGTTGCGCGTGCGCAACCACGTCACGTTCGCGTAACGCTCGGAGACTACGTCATCAACTCCGCAGCAGAACCTCTACCGGCGTACACGTTTGGCGTTCGGACAATAAAAGTACGGTATTATTTTATTACCTATAGAATATAATTAGAACCCAAAAACTGTATATTATTAGTAATGTATATCGATTACACTTCTCTCTAACCTAAGCACTACTACAACTAATACTACTCTTATGGTAGGTGAATGAAAGGAACTGATACTAGGTAGCTTATTTCACTATATTCATATCTTCAATTTGTCCGGTATCCTAACGCCGAATATCGTGTTTTCTAAAATTAGCTAACAACATTTCAGTTAGCCTCTCAGTATACGTATCTGGAAACATAAATAAATTCAAGAGATCAGAAAAAAATATAATAATAGTATTTTATTTATTATTTAATGGTTATTGTCACCAAAAGGTCGGGCGTCGATGAACTCTCTCAGTATTCAGTATATTAATTATAGGTCTATTTTGTTAGCTATTACATTCACGTTAATATTTTTGAAATGTTCGTTTTAGTAAAGACATCGACACAAAAAAACATTTTGCGAATTCTGCGAATTATTCTTCAGTATCCTTTACCATATTCTATTCCCTTTACCAAAGTTTCAACCCTTGCTATTGTTATTTATTATTCAAAGTGTAAAGTTTTAAATTGAACTGCTATGTACAACTAAGACGCATTGTAATATCCTTACTGCAACACCTTTTTCTATACACGTTGCTGGAAGAAATCTCCTAAGGAGATAAGAACGCTAATGTAAACAAGATCTCTAAACATTGTTTTAACTTTAGTGCTGATGTTGAGTAAATAAATAAATGAACAAAAGTATAGTTTCGTCGACAACTTTACACAATATAAATAACACGACAACCCTTGCAAAACACCACAAACTTCTTAATAGCCTAGAAGGTGTGCTATTCTTACAATCAAGAAATCTCCTGTATGTTTAACTGTTAGTAAAAATAAACTATCTAGAACCACATCGACACTTAGCCAAAATCTACTACTCGACTTCCGGTTTGTAGTGGAAGGCGGGCTAGTTTTCGTTTAGAAGGCAGGCTATCAATCAGCCAGAACTTCGTAAGTTAGATTTATAACATGATAGTGACCATAAAGCCAATTATACTGTAATAAAAAAATATATTCCAGGTTCATCCACTCTTCAAGTTTACCCCACAAGCTGATCGCTTCGACGTAGCTGTCCTCACTCTGGATAGAAATGTACACTATATGCCTCACATTGGTAAGTGTTACTCTTATATACCAGTTCTCATATAAGGTACAGCTGGACTTCTAGAAAATAATTCTACTCTAATCGCGATAATAAAAGCGATATACAACTGTGCGATTTCGAAGACATTTTACTCTGCGCAACAACGATTCCCAAACGAACATGACTTAGGAACATTCAAGAAAAGAGCGTACTCATTCCTTAAAAGTCGGGAACTCATCTGTGAAACTCCTGGTGTTGCGAATGTCTGTGGGCGGCGGTGATCACTTTCCTTCAGGTGACCCACTTGCTCGTTTGCATCCTCTCATTAGAAAAAAAAAGAAAAGAAAACTGACCTCATAGTCATCAACCAGCAATTTCAACCATAAAATTATGACAGACCATGGAAATTGCAGAAAGAAAATCACGATAAATGTCCTGTTACAGGAGCGTAAAATATTGTCTCTTAGCATTCGTACAGTTAAGTACTTAAGCGCGTTTGATTCTGATATGGGAGATACCTTGTATACTGTACAAACCAAATATGTGGCTCATAGTACTTTGAAAGTATTGAATCACATATTTCGTTTGCTTACTGTACCATGGCCAAACACATCCCTTATACAACTTGTACGAATTAACTGTGCACCTCGCGCTGTCATTTGTCATTTTCATGTTTCATTCCTTTTTTCTTATATTGATAAAAAATGGGTTTGATAACGGTAACAAAGAAGCTATCGCTACTGAGCGCTTGCAGCGAATGCGGGGCGGCACACGGGGGCCGCGGGCGGAAGTGGGAGAGGGGTCGCATTCCAGCGGAGTGCACAGTTGACGAGTACGAGTTGTATATCACATCTCTATATAGAGGCGCGCGATTAGGATAGTCAGTCTAAATGTTTTTGGTTTGAAAATATACTTGAACTATCGATATATTGTGGAAGTAGATCAGTCGCAAATCACGTCCGAGTTAGCTGCAGGCTGCAGTGTTAGTTGGTTACTTACGAATCGAGTGAAGCATACCAGCAAACCCACGTTGACTGTTTCGTCACATTAATTGAGCGGCTTAATAATGAAGAGTTTTTATATCGAATCATTACCTGTGATGAGAAAAGGATCTTTGCAAAATCACAATGGCTGGACGTTGGCAAAGCTGCCAAATCCTACCCCAAGCGAAAATTTACCCAAAAAACTTATTTGTAAGTGTATAGTAGTGTTGTATGTGCAGTAGTGATGAGACTGCTGGCCAGTTTTGAGAAAACTGTAATACACGCGGTATCGCGGTGTCACGCTGGCGGTTCATTACAGTTTTCTCAAATATGGCCAGACCGCTGACGTCTTTTGTAAGCAATGACTAAAAAATGATATTATAAACCTTAATATCATTTTCAAAGACCTATCCACAGATACCCCTCACAACAATTAAGTTCTAAGTAGAAAAAAATATAGAAAAAACAGTCAATTTTGTAGGTTCCCTAACCTCCAAATTTGTTGTTGCTTTTTTTGAGAGGATATCATTTTCGGTGCCTACTCACAAACTCGAAACTGACAGCGGAATGATAAGTTTAGTTCCGATTTTGAATAGTGAACAGATAAACTGCGCCTTCACCATCAGTCGATATAGATTATGTTCGGTAAGTTACGTGTCGATTGTCGAAATCTATAGCATTTTTGGTCTAAAAATATGTTTATATTAGTTACAAGTAGAGGCGCTGTTCAAAGTTTTCATACAAACAGACGTTTCTCGCCTTAAACTCGGTAAGAGTTTTGAGTATATCATGAGTTGCTATACTTATTTTACGTTTGGTAATTTCTACATTTCCACATCGCGATCTATGGCGTGAGTAGAGGCGCTGCTGTTCAAAGAATGTGAAGTTTGAATGGCTAATGCGTTACTAACCTTGCGGTTTTTACAACTTGACTGGAATAATGGGTGATCAGAGTGTGAGTCCGATACATCATTATTTAAATGGATTAAACTGTCAACAACGACAGCACCTTCTTCTTCTTCTTCATGGGAGGGTCTCCACAATATGACGATTTACCGTCTATTTTGCATCAGAGATGAGGAATTACCCTACTCTGGCCATCCGAACTCCTCAAAACCGCTGTATGTAAAATGGATTATGTCTATGGATTATGTATAACAACATTATACCTGTGATACTGCGGAGTCGTTTCCCGCTGAGTCTTCGAAGCATGCGAAAAAATCGCAAATTTACTTTTTCGAGGACCAGTTTAGTTTGTGTGCAGTCCTCGTGTAGTAGAATTGTATGTTGATTCAGTTGTTGTTGATTAAACACCAAAGGCTGTCTCCCAGGAGAGCAAACTTCGACTTAGTGATATTCTGATTAGTGGGAGGTTTGCTTGAAGGGGTTGTGGCGTCGGGTGGAAAAGATATCATCGTTGACGAGACCTGCAGCGACGGTGTTGTGTAGTAGTAGTGTATCCTATGAGTTTTTGTTGGGATTGGGTGAAAGCGAGAATTGGCCGCAGTCATTATATGGACGGGATCCTATAAAACCTGACGAGGTCTCCTAAATCTCGTGGGTACGTTCACTAACTACGCATCGGACGCGGACTCGGATGGAGGTTCCGATATGAAAAACAAATGAGCAATCTTGAAGAACATTTTTTCAATAATCACACATTTCATATCATATATAGAAATATAATTATTTTACAAAATACTTTTTATATGAATTTAACTTTTTTCAGCACCAATATGCCTGCCGGAGCGAGGATCAGAATTCCTTGGGCAGTTCGGCTGGGCGGCAGGGTGGGGAGCTCTCTCTCCTGGCTCACGACTGCGACCCAGGACTCTGCAGGCTGTTGATGTTCCTGTACTTGACAACCGCGTTTGTGAAAGGTGGCATCGGGCTAATGGTAATTCTAAAAATTCTATTATTAGATTTCGAACACCTCGAAACAAAACAAAACAGGATCTTTCCAACAAACACCTTCCGAACAAAATAGGATCTTTTAAATAAAAAAAAATATGTTTAAAATCAGTTCATAAATCAAATCTGATAATGTAAATACATTATTTGAAGACGCTAAAGAAAAGGTGTCAGAGCTGACTTTTCATGTAATCTTCCGGTTTTCATTTAATTTGAATTTCTAGGTGCTAGAATGCTGTGCAGCAACTCGCTTGAACAAATACTATTCACCGCCTTACTTATTTAATGCTCGCTATTGTCGTATTTTGTACTAAAGGGAAAAGTAGCTGCTAGACTTGCACACGTAATCTAAAATTCCGGCAGTTAAATAATGGTGTAGCAGAGACATATTTGGTGTCTTTAAACGACGGTTGTCTTTAACAATCAGAAGATCCGACTGGTTGAATGTCATCTTTTAATGTTTAAAGCAATTTCTATTGCTCAGTTTATTAATCAGCAATTATTAGTCTTCGTAGAGTAGATTTTCGTTTAAAGTATCATCTTTCTTAGTCCTTCAAGGGACGATATTTGAAAAAAAGGTAACCTATGTTTAACCTAACCTGAGTTTTTAGTTCAGCTATACCTATGCATATTAAATTTCTTAAAAATCAGTCTAGTGACTTAGTCACTATTATATATTTACTAATGATCACACATTAGAAAGCACAATAGACCTATAACGTAAGTGATAAAACGTACGGATAATCTGACCGATGTCAACAGGTATAAACGTGGTGATCTACCCCGAGATGCTCTGCGCGGGGTACAGGGGAGGCGGCAAGGACAGCTGCCAGGGCGACAGCGGCGGGCCGCTGATGTTGGAGCGCGCCGGGCGCTGGTACCTCATCGGGGTCGTCTCCGCCGGCTACTCGTGCGCCAGCCGCGGCCAGCCAGGCATCTACCATCGGGTCGCCCACACCGTCGACTGGATCTCGCACGCCACCACGCTCTCGTAGCCAATGCTAGCTTACTATCGCAGCGGTAGCTAGTGTACTCTCTAGCATTTTATACTATTGCGACTAAATTGTGATACTGCGACAACAGTATCATATTGTCAAAACGATAACTACGACTAAACCATAATAGTATACTATCATAGCGGAAATATAGTATCAAGATTGAAACTACGACTATAACTCGAGTGAAAATGAATGCTAGTATATGCTCGCATTGATAACTGTTATCACCGTTGCTGTCACAGTGTAACAAATTAATCTACATCCTTTGCTAGTATCAAATGCTGTCATTATTTTACTTGACTAAACTATGATAATAAACTATCATACGTTTGAGATGTTGATAAAATTATGACTAAAATGTAACAGCGGTCTATTCACAAATTATATTCAACTAAACTATGATAATACGCCATTGGTGGTAATTTTGTTGCACACCCACTAACCTTATTTTAATTTACCTCTACCTTCTTTCAATGATAGTAATATGATACAAAACACATTCAGTGTTATCAAATTAGATTGTACATGTCATGAATTGACATATCCAGATTAATCTGATATGTCTAAAATGTGCCATCTCTTTTCTTTTTGATTCATTGGAAAGAGAAAACATACTTGAAATAAGTTTAGTAGGTGCCCATCAAAATTACCACTATTATAATGATAAAATATTATCAAAACTGGTAATTAATATACTATCAAGACAGTAAGTCACAAATCATATTCCACTAAATTATAATAATACATATTTCATAGAAAATTATCAAAAGTGTGTTGTCTTTATAAATATACAATATTATTATATCAAATGACCGCCTCAACGGTCGAATGGTTAGCATACACGCCTAACTACACCGACTAACCGCGAGGCTCGGGTTCGATTCCCGACGGGGGCAGGCATTTGTGTGATGAACATTAAGATGTCTGCATTTCCGGGTCTGGGTGTTTATTAAATGTGCTCTGGTATCTATTTAAGTATTTCTATATATTAGTATCGTTGACTAACACCCATAACACAAGCGTACAATGTGCTTACTTTGGGGTTAGATTCAATTTTTGTAACTTGTCCAGGGATATTTTTTTATTATTATTATTATAAAGTATACTATCATATCAGTACTTAGAAATGGTTATTTTCTAACATTTCACCACGGTGGCGAGTATGACTAAAATAAACACTTCAATTATGAGTAATGTGAAATTGATAGCCATGATGAATATTATATATCCCAGGCCGAATATGACAACTATCAGACGTAACTACTTTTGGAAATATTAATATAGTATATGTTCTAAAACATACCATTTTCACCTAGTATGATAGTTTAATTGTATTTTTTATTCGAATGATGCAATTAAACTACAAAAACAAAGATATTCATTCATTACTGTAGTTAAATATTAACACAAAAGAATGTTGATAGCCTAAGCCTTGTGTGTCTGTTTGCTATACCAGATTTAATACTCATAGCTAATGACATCTTCATATTAGTAAGGGAGTGTACATAATTAGGTGAGCAATGTCTGAAATTTATTAAAGCCCCTCCCCCGCTGGTAAAATTTTGTCATATTTGATTAGATCTCCTAATCTTAGATCATCTCCAAATTTAAAATGTGAGTTTATAGTGTAAGTGCGTTGGTTTTTTAAAAAAAATTCACGATTGAAATTAAATGACGTTCAAATTGATTTTATTTTTCCCCCTCTTTGAATGTCTCTCGTAATAAATAATCGCTCCCTAATCTATACCAGCATTTAGATGATTCATTTAGTCATATCATTTCAGCAGTCCAACATTTAAGCTGTTTTTGTTTAAAATAGATGTGAGAAATGTTAGCTATGTTATGTTAGTTAATTTCAACTGAATGAGCTTGATTAACTCATTATCATCAAAATCATCATCATTTTCGGTCTCCTCACACACTTGAGTCTTCAAGTGGATTTTAACTGACATGACATTCAGTTTAAAATATTTCCTTAATAGGTATAAAATTGTCGATATCAAAATGAGTATGTGTGGATACATTAAATCCTTACAAGGTACCAATTTTCAAAAAAAAAGTTTAAATAAGTTAAACGCTTAAAAACATATTATTTATTACTTAATTTCCATTATTTAGCTGTTTGAAAATATATCGCAAAACTTAAGCCTCCAAAAAAATTATGTCACGGAAAATAACAGCTGCGCCCAACATATTTTATAGTACATACATGACTACAAAAATAATTTATGCGCAGCAAAAACTTGACGTTCAATTTGATTTCCACGTCGCGATTTGACAATTCGCTTTTTGACGCTGAGTATACGTAACTTCTAGTGTGAAGTTCCCTCATTTTACAATAAGAAACAATTCATCTCAGCGTTTGTAAGTTGTAGTTCAAAATATGTAACCAGTATCACGAACTTTTTGTGATAGCTATATATTTAAGAAATTAAACCAATTAATAATGTCTTTTACTTTAATATTTATGAGTGTCACTAAATATTGGATCTTTTATTCATTGTAGTGTTAACAGACGTAAAAATATTATGTCATGCTTGAGATAGCAGTGTACTTCAATACGATTTCTGTGTCATATGAACATTTGTAAATAAGTAACCGTTTATTTGAATATAAAATCCATTATTATTTGATTTTGGGATTTCCATCATACCTGTGCAAGATGTACATTACTAATTGGTTTAATTCAAAACTAACACAAATCGTCTAAACAAGTCTGCCTTACTTTTGTATGAGTGAGATTTCAATTATGAAAAACTGCCGAAATGCCTTACGCAATTTGTAAATATTTTCTATTGTACATAATAAAATATAAATATTAGTGTAGCTAGATATAAATAATTCATGTTAATCTACCCAGTGATGTACTAGGAGTGTTGTTATAAAATCATTACGAATTAAAACATAGTTACGAGAAACAAGACAACATAGCCATAGGTCTTACTTAGCCTGCTTAACAAAGACAAATTGGAATTCAAAAACTGAAACGTCACTGGACCTAATCAAAAAATACAATGAAGAGAAAAATACTCAACATACAACAAGGGTGCTTCGGTGCTTGAATGACATTTATAGAGCGCAATAATGAAAGATAAACTTGTCAAAATATAACATTTTCATAAATTAACGGCGTAGTAGCGTCACAATATCCTTGTCCTATATCTTAAGGTTTTGAGAATGTGACGTTTAACGGTTACGCAACATGACGTATAAAATAAGTAATGCCAAAATTAAAAAATAAATTACCAAACTAGTATTTTTTTACAGACAATACAATGTCTAGTACTCTGTGGATCTGTGGAATTATCGAACTTAATATTAAACTGTAAATAAATTTGAAGTCAAGGTCCATCCTGAAGTATTAACTTTTTCTGTAATTAAATTCTATAACAAGTTTCAATTAAAGCACAACATTTTCTCTTGTTGATCCAAATGTTACTTCATAAGACAAAAGGAAGATAATGTTTAATTTTTTCTAAGATAGAGTTGTAACCTCGTAAAAATAGTAATCTTCAGGTGCGGTTCAATTTACTCAAGTAGATACTTGTTTTTTCTTAGTTACCTACGTTCCTCTAAATCAAAGTGATTGAAGGGTTGTGTTCGAGAGAGTTTAACTGATTTTTTTTCAAAAATTACTTATTGTTATCGTTGGTTTCAGAAAGAAATAATCTATCTAGTGCCCTTTTCAAAATAACAAGAATTGCATTATATCTCGAGATATTCAGTCTAAAAACGGTCTAACGGACACAGATGTCGAGATCGCTAGTACAAAAAAGATTGAATGTTAATTACACTAACATAAAATATCATTAATATGTTCAAATATCACAGTTCAAATATAAAAATAAATTATATCGCCAAAAACTCTTGGAACTTTTAGCAAGCGCCATATTTGGGGTGATTTTCTTTAGTAGAATTAAAAATAATGCTCCCAATGTTTAAAATTTGCTTGCGTCAAATCACGTAGGTATTTGTTAGTTAAACCATTCTCGAACTCAGCCCTTCAATTGAGAAATACTTACGTTTATTAAAAAAAATCCTAAATAACCACTATGCCTTGTTTCAATTAAAACGACTATATTATCTATGGTTTTTTTCCACTTAAAAAGGTTTAGTTTTAACCACAATAATTGATAAGTTCGAAGTATTCATTTGTATACTTATCAAAAGAAATGTGATATATTCGTTTTGAATTTTTATGCAACTATTATGTACCTAAAGGTTTCTGCTTGAACAAATTAGTTATTATTCTTTTTTCATGGGCACTTTGAAAACTTTATTATAATATCTAATGGTACACATATTTTGTTATAAATTAAGTAGGACTACTTAAACAATCGCCTCAAACAAAAAGTCAAAATAAATGTATGAATTATGAAAAAAAAAACTTAATAAAAAATCAAACTTTTTTGGTGTGTGTTTTGTTTAAAATAATGTGAAATATTTCTTAATTATTTTTATAATAAAGTGTTTCAAAGCCATCTACTGAATAGTTATAAAAATATTGTTAAAAAGCAATAACTTCTTAATGCTTTAATAACTTATTTCTTTTTATAAAATGTGTTAATGAATGTAATTTAAAAGAATTGGTATAAGTGCACTATTTAAATGTCAATAAGTTAAAATATATTTATTGAGAATATTTTTTTTATTTTACTCTCCTTTCTTCAAAATTTGACTTGACTGCTCAACTGCAATGTTTAAACCGTACAAGTCTAAAGTATTGATCAAAGAAAAACACTTTCTGCTTCATTATGATTTCATCTTCGATCCTTTCTACTTTTTCCATTGTGTAGTATGTATTCATATCATTATCATTACATTACAATCAAATGTTTCAAAATCAAGTAGGCTTATTCCTTGTAAGCTTGTCTCAATTTATTTTATTGGAATACTTATTTATACTGACGTACGTGGCAGGAATAGGTAAGGCGGTAGTAAAAAAACTGGGCGAGTCACTGTGAAACTAACGCATAGTTAAATGTCACGGTGTTAGTTTACGAGCTGCCTATTGAGAGGCAGATGGCCTATTCTGCAAAGGAGCCCAGACCAACACGGGCACTATTATAACTATTTAATACGTGTTGTGTTAATAACAGATTTAAATTAAGAGCCAATTGCCCACCCACTGCAAACTAGTAAGGGCCAAAAAACATAACCGCATTACGGCGCCGCGCCGCTAAAATCGTTAGTTAGCGTTGCGGCATCATAGACGTGTCTATGCCCTGGACTATAATAGTTAGAAATTTATTATACAAACTTATACAATAAGTTTATAATACAAACTTATACAATAATTTCATTATACAAACTTATACAATAATTTTAATATACAAATTTATACAAAAACCTTCTCACGATGGTCCAGGGCATAGACACGTCTATGACGCCTCAACGCTAACCAACGATTTTAGCAGCTCGGCGCCGCAACGCGGTTGTGTGTTTCGGCCCTTAGCATAACATATAGCATAAGTATATTCGTCACTCAGTCCGGGTGTTTGGTAGAATTTTACAACTACTTTATCCAGTTGGTACCACCAGACATACACATCCACCAACTTATATAGTCCAGCCACTTGCTATTGGAAATCAGGGTATACCTACTTACTTGTATTTGAGGTATCTTCTAAAATAGGGTTGAATCAGCCTTTGTTCGATAGTTTAATCCATCATTAAACATATCCCGAAACGCACAAGCTTAAGCTTATCGACTTATTAACCTAGCTTTAGGTAAAAAATATCAATAACGTATAATAGAAAAACATACAAATCATGATAATTAAATACTTTATTTATAATCTTATTTTCACCAGCCAATAGGAATGCTGTATTTCTGTATTAATCGGGTCAAAAGTTTTTGCAAAGGTTGGTAGTAGTGTAAAAGTGCTGAGGACGATATCGTATTTTCACCAATAGAAGCTTGTAATATGTCCTGCCAATGCTGGGAATGACCACGCGACATTAGATCTCTAAAATAGATAATACATGCACATAAGTTAACCTCCAACATTTTTTACGGAAATATACTACTCGTAAAACTAATAGATAGTTCAAATATGCCTAGTTATCACTAACCTTAAATATTATATTCTGCAATAAGATCTTGTAATACTTTGGAAACGCAGGATCGATTATTTGTTTAATAATTAATTAAATTGTAGCTGTTGTCCGGGTGGTCCCACAAGAACATGAGTTCGGAACAAAAACTATCCTATGTGTAAATCCAAGTTACCCTCTCTGTGTGTGCCAAATTTCGTGAAAATCGGTTCAGCAGTTTTTTGTGAAGGAGTAATAAACAAACAAACAAACATACAAACTTTCGCATTTAAAATGTTAACAGGATTACGACGCAAATTATTCATAGTTATTGAGTTCTGTGTTGATTGAGTGAAATAAGTCAATTTTAGTGGCATTATATTTATTTTACACACGGTTTTAGTACATGCGTCTCCCGATGGTAAAAGACAACCGTGACCTACAGATACCAGAGATGTTACAGGTGTGTCGCTGTCCAGTGGCCAAGATAATCGGCCTATTCTGCAAGTCTACCGGCTACCCTACCATCCGGGCCGGAACACGAGAGTCATAATGGCGTCAGGAATAGGTAAGGCGGTGGATCCCCACCCGGGCAAGTTGCTGCATAGAATTTTACCAACGCATTTGCAACATTTCGTTTAGTTACAATGAACATATTACGAAATCAGTGCATTGAGTATTTTCTCATTATTGCTAAATCTCACTCGATAATTGTATAGGCACAGACAATATATTTATTTCTTGTCTGTGGTATAGGTTAGAACTCTATAACTTTCTTGATAATGCCTTGGAAACTGTGACTGACTATTACAGTGTCTTAGTATTATGTATAAGACATGTCTTATGACTGTTCTTTATGTCTTATGAATTTATGGACATTAATTAAACTTGACTTTTAAAGTTAAACAACAGTTAAAGTTTAAATCCGCAATAAAAGAAATGTGAAAAATTGCGCTTGAGAAGTTGAGAAACGATTTTCCTCATGTTAGTAAATTTATTTCTACCAATAATCATGAATTTGTGGAATTTAATATCATTTAATGAAAAAGAACTCGATTTGTGACACAAAGATTACATTTTGAACAACAAGACCATCAGCAGAACCGGCTGCTTATTGCTATCTTTCATCATAAGCCCCTCACCCTTTACCATGAGCTACAGATCGCATTGCGCCACCCCCTACCAGACCACCACCCCCCCTTTCGAGACTCACGTATGCACACACCTAATTTCAAACTTCTATTATTTTAATAAAAATATAATGAGTTAATAATAACCATCTGAAGTGGAGGAAATAATTGTAATCTTATAAAATCTTACTATAAGAGGGACTGAATTATGTAGTCTGAAAAACGCCGTAAGTAACATCAAACAAAACATATTTTACATACATACATACATATCTTTACACCAAGTCCCTTACGAGGTAGGCAGAGAGTATCGAGTGCCAGCCCTCACGATCCTGACAAACCTGTCTTGCTTCCTTCACATTCATTACCCTTTCCATACAAACACGCTGGTTTCGGAGACTCTTGACACCACCCTCGGATAATACCCGATTGATCTGATCGTGAAATGTCAGCCTTGGTCTCCCCGGGTACCTACATCTATCCACATTCGCATTGTATATCCGCTTTGTCATTTTTTTATCAATCATTCTTTCCACATGACCAAACCAGCGGAGCATGCCCTTTCGCATTTTAGCACCAACACTTTCTTTCAATCCCACTCTTTCTCGGATCTCACTGTTACGAATGCGGTTAGCGAGCATTGAACCACAGATATTCCGTAGTGCTCTCATTTCGACCGCTCTCGCTTCCATACAATAAGCACAGAATTATGCAAAGCGAGTCTAACTTTTTGACTCAAAACCTCGCTTTGGAATAGCTTACCCAACGCTCCATTCACACTATTCCCCGCACTCACTCTCCTCTCTACACCCGCGGTGTACCTTCCATTCCTGCTAAAAGCACAACCAAGATATACAATTTCATTCACTTGTTGCAGCACTACATCATCAACCAAAACTCTTACATCCGTTCTGGCTACATCTCTTTCAAACACTATTATTTTGGTTTTCATCGTATTTAAATGTAAGCCCCTTTTTTTACAATCTCCTTCCATAACTGTGACCAGTGTTTGCAGCGCAGATGGTGTAAAGCCCAAAAGTACAGCATCATCTGCATAAAGCAGGCAGTTCACCACTTGGCCACCCATACGCATTCCCACATTCAATGATCTTAACCTTTGAAGACATTTGTCGAAATATAAGATAAATAAGCGTGCTGACAACACACATCCCTGCTTGACGCCAATATTAACATCAAACCAAGGCGATATGTTGCCATCCACCCGCACGCTTTACAGTCTAAATACATTGACTGTACCGCACGCAGCAGAGACCCGACTATCCCATAATCTAGCAAAATATCCCAAAGTTCTTTACGTACAACCCTATCAAACGCTTTTTCGAGATCCACAAAACCGCAGAAAACCCTCTGACCCACATGCTTCTCTACAATGTTGCGGAGTGAAAACACTTGATCCGTACATCCTCTTCCAGACCTGAAACCGCCTTGAGCCTCCCACAATGTTCCATCGGACATCCCTTGCATCCTCCTTTCAACTATTTTTCCATACACTTTTGATGCTAAACTGATCAAACTATGAACTAATGGCCCTGTAACTTGTACATTCCATGCGTGAACCCTTGCCTTTATAAAAGGGCACGATGACCGCACGTCACCAATCTTCGGGTTCTCTGCCGGTCTTCCAACATTTGTTACAAAGAACCCAGAAAGAGTCCCGGACGGCAGGTCCACCAAGTTTGATCATCTCAGCTGTAACCATATCTACTCCCGCAGCCTTACCATTTCTCAAACTTCTTATCGCCCATTCAACTTCTTCCATCATAATGTCGTCAAATGCCTCCGCTATTTCCGAGTCATTTGAGTACTCGGACCCAGCGGTTGCATCTTGGGTACATTCATACATATGTCCATAAAATTCACTCCACTGTTTTACCACGTCATGCGTGCTTGCAAGAATATCACCACTCTTTGATTTAATACTATTCATTCTGGAGGCAGACGAACAACTTCGAGACTTCTTCACCTCTCTCCAAAAGAGTTTAGTGTTCATCTCGAAGCTGTAAGCCAACCTCTCTTCTAGTTTCATACTTTCCCTTTCGCGCTTCTCTTTCACTAAGTGTTTGGTGATATTCTTGCAACAACGGTACATTTCTTTCTTCAAATCTTTCATACTGTCATTCGACTGCAAACATGCTACATAGTCTAGCCAAGCTTTCTTCTTTCTTGCAACGGAGGCTTTTACCTCCTCATCCACCATGCGTCACCATTCATAGACTTGTGCATCTTTGCACTCCCACATACCTCTTTCGCAACATCAACCATGCTATCTTTCGAAACATTCCAACAGTCATCCACGTCTAAGTCCGGTAGGCACACACTATTCAGCCTGTCTTGGACTTGACTCTCACACATGGTTCCTACACTCGGGTCTTGCAATTTTTCACTCTTAATCCTTTCAAGCAATCCAAATGGAACATATTTTATTTAGATATTCGTTGGCTTACTCACTTCAACATTTTGCCAGCAGTTTTGGACCCGTAAATATCGCACTGACTGGGAATTATAGTGTTAGGAACATCTTCCTCAGCATCTCGACGGCCAAAGACAGTACCTTTACAGAGGCTTTCGAATATTTGGTGTTGAAGGAAGTGGCTCAAGAAATATCTGTAACGCAACAAATTACAATTACTTATAAGATAAAAAAATATAATAACAACATATCTACATAAGCTACGAGAAGAAACAGACATAGAAAATGATCGAATATTGACTGACTTAAAAGCAAAAGAAAACAACGGAAATTAAATTTTGCTAAAAAATTGATAATTTGATTGGCGCCCAAACAGCAAAAAACGAAACCACATGGTGTGATGAGTGTCGCTCTATAAATTGATAGAAACGCGTTCATCAGTCCGCCTGACTTGATGACGTAGAAATAATCAAATATCATAAATACCTATCACTCCAACTAATTATTTCTTACAACCGCTATGCGTTTCACCACCTATCTTAGAAACTAAGGTTATTGAGGCAAATCTAACAGGTAATACTTCAATCACATGAATCTGACAAGAGAATTGAAAGATATTAGGATAAAAAAGGGACTTTTGAGGCGAAAACTTCTTTAGCAGCGTTGTACACTTTTTGTAATGAGAAAAAAATTAAACTTGCATCAGGAAACGTAACCTGATCGAAAACTCCTAAGGCGGCGAGAATGTAAACCACTGTATGTTGTCGCTGCATTTCATACTGTGAAATTCGATTCGCCGGATGGTATATTCAGTACAAGAATTTAGTTCTCAAACAAAAGCTATTAAATGCGTCTTGTATTTTATCATAATATAAATACGTAGTACTTTTATACAGATAACTAATTCTAACAAAATTATTCCCTATTTAAAAATATCAAAAACGCACATGTATTTTTAAGTGCAAGTAATGCAATGCAACCCGTTGTTTTAATAAAATACAAATACACGAAACACTGACCTATTGTTTGCAGGGAGTAAAAAGGAGTAACTATCGTTAATCCTCCTCTAATATAGTTTAGTATAGTCCCTGATTTGTCTTAATAACTTGTATCAATTTACCTCGAAAACGGTGTATTGTTTGGCACATGATATTCAGCTCCCACATCAAAATACTTCTCGTTTCTTTCCACGGGAGGGGCAACTCCTTGAATATTTTGAATTAAAGTCCAAAACTCCTTATTCACATGTCTTTCATCTAGGGCGCCTTTGAAATATTTCAATCTGAATTCTTCAATTGCAAGGGAATATGGTATTTGAGGTAGTTTATACAAAGCTTGTTTTAACATAAGGATGTCTTTAACCTTCAAATCATTTTCTTTATTATCGGTAACGATTATTTTGAAATTATCTCTTTCGGAATTTTCGAATATTGTATCTTTAATTGAGTTTTCATCAATGATAACTTCAGAATCAGCACTGTATAGTTCAGAGTCATTAAGGAGCCGCAATCTATACAAATATTGAGGAGCCATAACACCGTTCATTATGACATCACCTATACTCTCGTGAAGGGCTGCGTTTGCTTGCTAAAACATGTTATTAAAAGTATTTTTTTACAAATCAAATAATTAATGTAAAATGTTATTGCTTAGGGATATATTAACCATATCGCTTACTAGTGGAATAATCTAACAAATAAGGATTATTTACTTGTACGCTCGTTGAGCCATCATAGCAAACATATAATAATTTGCTTATTTTAGATTAAATCAGTGTAACTTTTTCCCCGCCAAAGGTAAAAAAAGCCTTGTCGTGGCGGGGGAGCTGAGTAACCGGTGTCGAGGTGAGACCTCAATTGGATAAGGGAGGCTATCCTAACCAAATGTTTAGCCTTTGTTTGGACTATTTAGTATATAGTTTATGTGAAGTTTGGTTAAAATCGGTTGAGCCGTTCTTCATTTGTCACATTTTATGTAACAAATAAATTCAAAAAATGGCGGATCATTTTGTTAATAGGTATTTTTGAGTCATATTGAAACTTTTTTTGTTGTTTTTTTCTTTTTTCTTTTGTTGTGTTATTCATACGGTCATGTAGGTACGTAGCGAAGCAGGTACTGAGCCGCTAGTAAATTATAAATTGATAAATTAATTCGAGTTTTTTACGGGCTTCTTTGTAGGATAGACCACCTGCCTTCCTGCCTGGCAGCTTGTAAAAGCTAAGCATAGGCTTACCGTCACTAACACCGTGACATCCTACTAGGTTTCGCAGCGTCTCGCCGAATTGGTACCACCGCCTTACTTAGTCCTGACCCTATCAGTGCTTTCCGTTGACGTGTTCTAGTTCGGAGGGTAAGGTAGCCGGTTGTAATCATATCCTGTGGCTCAGGCTGGCAACGCACCAATACCACCTTTGGTGTCTCTAGACTAAGTGAATTTCTTACCATTAGGAAATTCGTTTGCTTGTTTGGCTTCCGATATCATAAAAACTAAAAACATGTTAACAAAAAACATGTAAAAAGCGATTACTAAAGACTTCTAGTTTAGTCCGTTTTCGATCTCTTCTCCCCTTTCCGAGCTACGACTGGTACGAAGTCATTAATTTAAAAAAAATATTCACACATAATTAATTGTAAAAAAAATACAATCGGCTCGTTACCTAGAAGATAATTTGTGTTAAAACATAAAACAACAAAATACCTTACCCTAAACAATCCAGGTTGATTCTGATACGCCATGAAATACTGGATGTGTCCTATTTCATGATGCAATACTCGAAAATCTTCAAATGTTGTTCCCGAACAGTACATGATCCTGAACACATAAATATATTTAACAGAAAATATATTTTTATAGCCTTTACTTGGAATATTCCCAGCAGCAAACTTAGCAAGTACTATTCAGAAATATCTTCACGCTCATATTCCCGAGACACAACCAGGACACCCACGACTAACCGAAGATACTAAGTCCCACAAAGTGATAGGTGGTAGGCCCATTGCCAACCAAACACATATCCAATCTTGGGCAACATTATTTTTATATATAAATTTATTTTTTTATGATATTGGAAGGCAAACAAGCAGACGGATTTCCTGATTGGTAAGAAATTTAAGATATCTACTCATTTTTCTATTTATTTGTTGCCCGACATGGGGGATCGAACCCGGGACCTCTAGAAGTTTAATCCGACTCCAGACCGCTAGACCATAGAGGTGATCATTATTCTAGACGTATCAAATAATTCCCAAAACCCAATAGGATAACATAATATCTTTATAGATTATAATAAGGCATTTGATACACTACAACATAATCTGCTGATACAAAAACTTGATGACAGTGGTATCAAAGGCCCTTTGCTCGAATGGTTTTCCAATTACTTACGAGATCGCTCATACTGCGTGAAGATAGGAAATGATTATAGTAAGAAGACATTAGTGAAACAGGGAACGGCACAAGGCTCCGTCCTTGGACCTTTGCTTTACCTAGCATATGTTGATGATGTTAAAAATATTGTACGTGATTGCAAACTTTATCAATACGCAGATGACACTTGCATAATATCACATGATAGAAACTTCGAATCAGCCCTTAGTAAGTTAAAGGAAGATTTTATGTCCATTAGTGAATGGTCCCATGATAACGGATTAATGCTTAATCCTTCCAAATCAAAAGTGATACATATACACTCTAGTCATATTGCAATCTCTGCAAGTTTGGAAATTAAGTCGCACTGCTGTCAGTGCCTACATAGTCCTAGTTTACGTTTAAATTGCAATTGTCCTAAGTTAGAACAAGTATCACAATTCACGTATCTTGGACTTGTGATTGACAACAGGTTTAATTGGAAGTATCACATTGACACCGTGTGCCAAAAACTACGAGCAATAATGGTAAAATTCGCAATAATTAAAAATCGTATACCTTACTACGTTAAGCTACAGATGTATAAAGCTCTAGCCGAGAGTATTATCTCCTATGGATTGAGTAGTTATGGTCGCACTTTTAAAACGTATATCGATATAATTTATAAAATGCAATTACGTTTACTTAAAACAATAGTCCCTTTTTCAATTAAAGTAAAATATAAAAATAATCCAGAAAAAATATTTCAGTATTGTAAGGTCTTGCCAATAGAGGACAAAATAAAGATGTTGCTCATTAAAGAAAACTATTTTAAATATTTTAAAAATGAAAGGCAGAGTTGTGTCTTTACTAGGCAAATTGCGCAAAAACAATTGTCTACTGTAAGTGCTTCAAACTTCTATGGAAAACGAACTACAAAGTACATAGTTCCGAGATTAATTAATGATAAAATACATGCAGACATCCGTGATGAAATAACAGATTTTAACATCAAACGGATTCTCAAAAAAATATTTGTACCATGATTAGTTAAATAACTCACACACACCCATATTCACATTTATACTTATATGTTAACTTATGCTATGATATGCGTAATTTGAGTAAGTAAGTTTGAGTAAGTAAAAGTTTCATTTTTATTTAAATTGTGTTTTAATACATATATTTTTATAAATTATTAATCGGGAGTAAAATTAAGACAATCAAATATAAATAATGTTATGTTATAATTATAAAAAAAGTCTTTCTTTTCAATTTTTTTTTTAAACTTAATTCAAATATATTATTATTTCGAATAGAAATGGAGCAACTTTTGCATGCGTGGTCACATACTAACAATTGTGAACATAAACCGGTTTAATTTTAGACTTTGCCAGTAATTTTTGAACTAACTATGTTTTAATAATTGTTTTTTCTTTCTGTGTATCTTTATATGTAAAAAACTGTTTAACTGTGAAGTGCTACATTCGCACAAACCCTTCTAGGGTTTATGGATGTAAGAAATACCTTTTATTCTTATGTGTCTTAATAAATAAATGAAAAAAAAAAAATTCCTATGACTACTTTTGGATGTCATTATCAAATCAATTCCCTTTCATAATAATCTTCCATTGTCATTTACACACAAACAAACAAAATTTTAGCTAAATCCGATGTTGGGGAGTGGATCAAATCAAACTTGCAAGAGCAGAATTTTGCAAGTTTGTAAGTTTCCCAATTACCGGACAAAAATACATACACTGCAAGTCAAATAAAACCTTATACATACATAGTGTTTCCGTAGATCGTCTAGTAGTCATCTAAGCTGTATTTTTAGGCATTGTGTACATATAGTACGCCTGTAGTTGCAATTTTTGTTTTGCAAAAGTTAAAATTCATTACTTAAGTTGCATAATTACACATTTATTAGAAATTTGGTAAGGTTATTTTTATTAGATAAATGAAAGTACACATTTTCTTTTTTGTTGTTGCCGACCCATGAAGCTAAGTCCGACGCCGGTATCTCAAGAAGTTATCCGAGCTAGATTACAGAGGCAATCTAATCTGTATCAGGGTATAATAAAGTCTATAACACCAGTTGGAACCCTGGAGGACTTAAGTTTATGTTTATTGATAATTATCAAAACGTTTTCAATGTAAGCTTCTAATTTTTACTTCGCGTTATAACTGATTCTGACCTAAAGTCACCATCTTTAAACATATCAGCTGCGGCTCCGTGACACGTCATGTCTTCATTTTCTTTGGTGAAGAGTGAATTTCGCCAGAAGTCATCCGTCATTTCTGGCAGACCAAGAGATAAATAAAAGTCTTCTACGCGATTGACCTGCAATCAAACAAGCATATCTGCAACGAATCAAACAAGCACTGTTTACTTAAAGAAAGTCTAATGAATCGGAATAAGGTTTTACCTTACTAGATGGAAGGATGCCGTGCAGCAGCACTTCCGGATTCGTACAGGTTAGCATCACAAACATCTGACTCCTCTACAACACAAGGAAGTTTTGTAAAGGGGTCATATACCCGCCGCTTCACCTATTTCCACCGCCTTGACTGTAATATTCAACATTTCGTGTTCCGCAATAGATTATAAGGCCTTCGGCAGACCAGCACACTTCGTATAAGATTCGGGTCACACGAGTGATGTGCGAACGCCAGAATACTGAAAAAAAATTCTGAGGACGAACTCGTTGATGGATTCAGAATAAGTACGTACCATATAATCCACAGACCAATTGAGTTCCTTTATTCTGTCATCTAAATCTATAGCTTTTGGTGAAATGTGGTGTATCAGATGATCCCACTTCTGAGCACATAGATCACCTGGAAGTAAAGAAAGTTAATAATAAATAGTCTCTAAAAACCAGCGTATTTCTACAAAAGTTCCGAATGAGCAGCAATCAAAGCAAGTATGCAAGGATCGTGACATTTAGCACTCGATACTCTGCCGACACGGTAAGGGGCTTGGCGTGAAGATATTATGTACATTGTTGGCAATAACTGCATGAAGTCTGGGGTTCCATTTCTGGATCGGGCTACCCTAGCTATTTTTTTAAATAAAAGTAAAGCTATCCGGATTTAGATAAATGCCCTTTTAGTAATAGGCTTGCCCTACCTAACCTATCATATAGTGGGACTAAATATACGAGGGTGGATCCAAAAGTTCGTGGCCTAACCTACATGGAGCTATGACATCTTTTTAAAATCTACCGTCATTTGTTAGTATGTGTCATATTAACTTATTGTGCGCAGTTTCATTCCGATACTGCACAATATAAATTTTCTGTGATTATTTGTTTGAAGCAATCTGACGCAATATTCAATAATGGAAAAAATTGAACAGCGTGCAGTCATTAAGTACCTCAATAAAAAAGGCCTATCACCAAAAGATATCCATCAAGATATGGTAAGCACTTTGGGGGAATCTGCTCCATCGTATTCCAGTGTGAAGAAGAGGGTAGCTGAGTTTAAGCGCGGTCGTGAGAGCATTAAAGATGATCCTAGGAGTGGAAGGCCTACATCCTCTACCACGAAAGAAAACATCGATAAAATTTGTGA
>NJDC01004893.1:160081-193056 GCA_002245475.1 Calephelis virginiensis
CAGAGAGTATCGAGTGCCAGACCTCACGATCCTGACAAACCTGTCTTGCTTCCTTCACATTCATAACCCTTTTCATACAAACACGCCGGTTTCCGAGACTCTTGACACCAACCTCGGATAATATCCGATTGATCTGATCGTGAAATGTCTTTATTTATTTATTTATTTATTTATTTATTGTTCTTCTCAGTAAAAGCGTTCACAGATATTTGGTAAATTTAAGTAAAACAAGATAATAAAACAGCAGATGAAACGGATCGACAAACGGCTGAAATCTGATATAATTGTTTTTTTTTTCAAAATTTTCTGAATATGTACTTGATGTATATTAAAATTTAGAATTATAATTATATTTGTCGATTGAAAAAAAAAATAAGCTTTCTCTCACAAACAAATTCTCTATAACATTAAATTCTTGAAAGTTCGGAAAAAGTCTCACGTCCTATTTAATCTCTTATTATGTTTTATCTGTAGATATGTCATATAAACATATTACAAATGTTATATACAAGAATAATTTATTATATAATTAAAAATAGTTAAAATCGGGCGAGCCGTTACGTCACAAGTACCTACTTACCTACATGACCGGCTTAAAAATCGCTAAATTTTATCTAAAACTAGTTAATTGATGTGTACTGTTTTACAAAATTGTTTATTACTTGCCAAAATTTAATTTTAACACTGCACTAACACATGTTCACATCACATTTGGTTCGCATTATTCACAAATTCTCTAACGGACCACATACTCGAAAGAAGCGCAGCGGGTGGCTGTCAAGTCATGCCAAATCAACTCGTTCCGAAAAAATTCTACAATGTTGACTAGTAATAAATATAACTTAAGCGCAATAAACCTGCAAATGCTAACACTAGTGTCAAAAACTAAAGAAAGAAAAGAACTCACCTAGCAAATGAGCAGGAATCGGCCCTCGCTCTGGTACAACGTCACCGTACTCCTTCCTCAAATAAAATCTGACAACGCCATGAAGGAGTACGTACAACGGTTCAAATTCCTCATACAACTGACGGTTTAGCTGCTGGAGATCTGGTATTTCCAGCTCACCTTGCCATGCTTCTCCGATGTCGGTATATCCTGTTTTTTACACTATGAAAGTACAACAAGCTCCAGTGGATCTAAATATAAAAAACCAATAAGGATAATAGTGCTCTTTATCCTTGTGGTTCTGGTGCTGGCTGCAAGCCTAATGCTTGATACAAATCAAGCAAAAGAGAGAAAAATAAAAATTCGATCTCGTTCTTTGACCAAACAATCGAAACTTAAAAATAATTAATAAGTTATTGCCTCCGTCCACTTTCGTTTCCTTATTGTAAAATTTCACTTCAATTGAATTATTATATTCAATTATTATGTCCGCTCCTACTAGACTAGTTTCATTTATTGACACAGATTTCGAGTAAGGACTCCTATTTGCCAAAATATCACCAACATTTTTCAATTGCTTTATTTACATCATTGTGTAAGTAATTAAAATTAAACCAACAAACTAATGAATATTCTAAAACAGTTTGGTCTAAAAAGCGTCTCTGTAAATTAACCCATTTTTAAAATCTTTGAAATTTACCATTATACTACAAAAAAAATTAAACACTCATTGAACATAAATGTTTTACTAAAAAAAGATGCTGCCACGCTATCCACGTGTAGCATATTAATGGTTGAATGCAAGTGTTGTTATCGTAAAAATCTAGGTTGCCGTATATGACATTCTGATTTGCCGTATTTTAAGGAAAAAAGTAGTAAAATTATTTTTTTATTCTTTATTTATTTCTTCTACATAAAAATTTCTTTTCGTTTCTGTAAGATCAAATTCATGTTGATGTTGTGCATATCATTTTCTAGCTTCTCATTTTGACATTTCAATTTTGACAATTTAACATTACGGTGCACTTTGCTCTTCATCTACAACAGCAATTCAGTCTTTAAAAATTGCTACATTCCCACTGTTACTGTTGCTATTATTATTTGATATGTCTTAACCTTTTATAATTGTGTATCAATACGCGACTATGTAAGTTTGAAATTACATTTTTTTTAATAGTGTGGAAAATCCCCCCGGATACCCGCTGCTCTCGGGGGAGAACAGCGGGTTATGTCGAACTCACACTACAAACCACACTATGACCTTCGTACCGCCCGGCTAGGAGCGAGATAGGGTCGCGTTGGCATTCACCATCTCGCTCCGCGGCTAGGGCCCGGTCCTTACCGGGCCTCCTCCCGCGCTGAAAGAAGAGCGACTCCGGACACTGGAGTTGCCCCCCAGGCGTGCGAGGCCGTACTGGCCAGAGGGAGTCCCTCAACTCCCCCCGGTAGCCCCGCATCGAAGGCGCTTTGAAGGCAAAGAAACCGCCTTCTCGCGCCCCCGGTCCACTTGCGCCGAAGCAGGCCTGAGTTGGGATCGTCCTCCCGGGCCCGCTCCGCGGTCTCCTTTTGCATCATTACTTCTTCGCAAAAGGAGACCACCGCCTGCCAGGACCTGTCATCACTGAGCATGGCGTTGATTACGCTCGGCAGCGAGAGGTCCTCTCCTACGACCGCTGTGAGAGTACGCCGTTGTGACTGAAAAGCAACGCACTCCCCCAGCGTGTGGGACGCCGTATCCTCTGGCGCCCCGCACTCATGGCAAGCGGGGGCCGCCTCCCGTCTCGCGATCTTGTGCAGATACTTCCCGAAGCATCCGTGCCCGGAAAGCACCTGCTCAAGTCGGAACGTAAGCGACCCGAACCGCCGCTGCAGCTACCCTCGGAGGACCGGTCGGATTGCCTCCACCATCGCCTGCCCAGGGTCAGGTGGGGCAAGGTCCTCCTTCTATACCGCGATGCATGTGTTGGCAAGAGCACGCGCTTGGAGCTGCCTGGGCGGGTCTCCGGCGAGGACGCATGCCGCCGTCCAGAACACCGTTCGGTATCCGCGTATCACTCTGGTCGCGATGTCCCGCTGCGGACGTGCGTGGCGCGACACAGCCCAGACATGTGCCCCATACAGGACCTCTTTATTATTGCCCCTTTTAGTCTTTTTTGGTGTAGAAGGCTTTTCAGAATCAGAACCACTCATTTTATCGGTTTATATCACAAACAATCAAACACTAACAATTAAGTGAAATGTTCAAAATACTAGGGTGGATCCAAAAGTTCTAAGCCCGACCAAGAAAATTAAAGAAAAGTGGGTCTAAATTTAATTTTATTTTTCGACATAGTCTCCATCTAGCTCAACACACTTCTTCCACCTGACCTGCAACTTGTTTATCCCCTCGAAAAAAAAAGATTCCGGAAGGTCGGCGAAATAGTCGTTTACTGCGACTATCACCTCATCTTTGGTCGAAAATTTCGAGCCGCCCAAGTGTTTTTTTAAATTTGGAAATAAATGATAATCCGAGGGGGCTAAATCCGGCGAATAAGGTAGGTGGGGCAGCAATTCGTAGCCACAATCATGGATTACAGACATTGTTTCAACCGAAGTGTGAACACGTGCATTGTCTTGATGAAACAGAACTTCCTTACGCAACATTCCCGGCCTTTTTTCTTTTATTTCTTCCCGGAGTCTTCGTAAAAGGTTACAATAATAACTAGAATTTATAGTTTGACCTTTCGGTAAATAATCTACAAAAATAATGCCCTTCGCATCCCAAAAAACAGAAGCCATGACTTTGTTAGTCGACAAAACGACCTTAGCCTTTTTCGGTGTAGGAGAGTCTGATCTTTTCCACTGTTTGGATTGTTGCTTTGATTCAGGAGTATTATTGGTGGTGAACCCAGCTTTCATCCATGGTAACAAATCTAGACAAAAAATCCTCGGGATCAGTCTCAAAAAGTTCCAAACAGTCTCGCGAAATTGTGTATCGAACTCGTTTTTGTTCAGCTGAAAGCAACCTCGGGACCCAGCGAGCAGAAACCTTATGGAACCCCAACTCTTCCGTTATTATGTGTTGCACCCGGCCATAACTAATGTTTGTTATCTCAGCTATCTTACCAAAGATCAAACGTCGGTCACCCAGTACGAGATCACAAATTTTATCGATGTTTTCTTTCGTGGTAGAGGATACAGGCCTTCCACTCCTAGGATCATCTTTAATGCTCTCACGACCGCGCTTAAACTCATCTACCCACTTCTTGACACTGGAATACGATCTTGATGGATGTCTTTTGGTGATAGGCCTTTTTTATTGAGGTACTTAATGACTGCACGGTGTTCAATTTTCTCTATTATTGAATATTGCGCCAAATTGCTTCAAACAAATAATCACAGAAAATTTATATTGCGCACAATAAATCAAAATGACACATACTAACAAATGACGGTAGATTTTAAAAAGATGTCATAGCTACATGTAGGTTAGGCCACGAACTTTTGGATCTACCCTCGTATTTGTGCTATTCGGCCCTTAGATCTCATAAATACACAAACCAAATCCTTTAGTGCAATCACGTTGTCAAATTAATTTCTTAATGAAGTTGAGATGGCACAATACGGTGATATGAACTGTTTTAGTCACATGTCGGGATTTCACTGATTATCGGTATGAGTGGTACGTTTAGCTGCGCTCTGGTTAAAAAATATATTTCACTTGTAGCCATTTACCGTATTTTTTGATACGACATTAAAAGTCCTGCCGAATACCGTAATTTGTGACAAAGCAAATGTGTATTACCGTATATTACAGCAATTGCCGTATCAATAGCATCACTGGTTGGATGTCAAATTAAGACTGTGTTTAGTACAACAGGCGTTTAATTTTTTTTTGTGGTAATACGGTTAGAGTGTTGATACTTTATATAGGTTATGTACGATTTACAATCTTAATATTATTTTTTTTAATAAAAAATTTGATACCATTTCTCACCGATGCCTTGTTCTCCACATTTATTAATATTTCAAACGGTCTTTTCATTTTAATTAAATTTTCCCTCCATTTCAACCATACCCATTTTAACACGATTTGATTTTTTGACATTTGCATTACTTTCTCAAAGTCTTCTTGGCCATTTAAGCAAATCACATCTACAGACAATTCCGATGCATGTATCCGATTGTTTACATACGTTTCTAAAATGGCGTCTTCTATTGCAGTCAGATTATTTCTCCATTTGTTATGGCTGGGTATGCAAATGGATATATATGAATAAATAGTTTGTAACTCTTTATATAAATCGGTTAATTTCCTGTATAATAAAATATTGTTATAGTATCGCCTACATAAATTGAAAATGAAATATCGGGCGGACTTATTATGTTATGAAACACAATGTGTTGGACCATCCGCCTTCCTGCCAGGCAGCTCGTAAAAGGCGAGCATAGGCTCACCGTCACTAGCACCGTAACATCTGACAAGGTGGTAGAGTTTCGCAGTGACTCGCCCGGATTGGTACCACCGCCTTACCTATTTCTGCCGCCATAACGTCCAACGCTTGCGGTTGACTTGTTCCGGTTCGGAGGATAAAGTAGCCGGTAAACTTACTTTTGCTCGAGGCATAACATCCCGCCCTCAGGTTGTCAATGCACCATTACCACCTTTGGTGTCTATAGGCGGCGTGAATTTACTTACCATCAGGAAATTGGTCTGCTGGTTTGCCTTCCAGTATCATAAAAAAAAACCTTGTAATCTAAAACATATTAATCCATAACCTCAGTTACTTGACTAACATACCTAAATTAATGTTTAAAAAATATAAAAGTCAAAGGTCCACCAGTCGTCATAATTCTAGCTTAAATCAAACAACAAGTTAAAGTAAGCCCAGAAGACTCACTGACGTACAAGAGACAAGCAAACTTGATTCTAAAGCTCATATTGCGCTGAGCGGGTAGACTTTTTACTTCCCAGTGGTTTTGAACTAAGACTCTTTAAGAGGTACGCCGCCTGAATCTACGTAAACTGCTTTAATGTTGGTTGTTGCTCATGTTTTAGATGCCGATGTTCAGCTTTTATATTTTTATTCCTCCATGTCGCATATTATCTACTTGACATCTCGAAAAATAAGTTTACGGAAACACACATCATATTTTGCGACATCTATCGCCTTACCACAAAAAAATTAAACACCTGTTTAACTAAACTTTGCAAAATACTACATGTTTAATAGACCAAATATGAAACGTGTAAGTTTTAAAAAAACCGGTTCAATTTACTTCCAACCAATAACATGCTACACCTGGATGTCGTGGCAGCATGTTATTTGTTGAAATCCAATTTTAGACAGTGTTTAGTAAAACATGCGTTCAAAGTGTGTTTAAACTTGTTTGTAGTAAGACGACTCCAGTCTTTTGTTAGATACAGCAAGAAAAACTGGAATCACTACATAGTATAAAACAAAGTTGCTTCCTCTGTCCCTATGTCCCATTGCATGCTTAAATCTTTAAAACTACGCAGCAGCTTCTAATGCTGTTTGTTTTAAATAGATAAAGTATCTTCACGCCCATATCCCCGAAGAGGTAGGCAGAGGTACAACCAAGGCACCCACGACTAGCCGAAGACACTGAGTCCCACAATGTGATAGGTAGCAAAGCCTATCGCCAACTGGGCACATTTCCAATCCCGACCAACATTTTTTTTTTATTAGAAAATGGGAAAAATCCAATTTTCTTTTTTTGGCCGACCCGGGATTCGAACCCGATAAAGTGGTTGAAGAGGAAGGTTTATATGTATGTTTTATACCCGTTCAAGGCCGGGGCGGGCCGCTAGTAGTCTACTGAATAATTATGAACTTACTTAGCTTCTTCAAAAGTGTATCTTGGTCCTCTGCACAGTAAATATGCTTGTCTATCCTGAGTCGAATTCAGCACTTCACTTGTATGTAAAATATTGACTTTATTACAGACGTCATTCTGCCACAGGATACGTTGTAGCTGATACTGATGAGTTTTTGTAGCTAACTCTACATTTGGGCTAACCGAAGACTCCCATGTTATGTCAGCAGCGATTCCATTCAGCTTTGTGAATTCTTTGTTTATATTCCCAAATAAGGTATTGATGTTATAGCAGAGACAGAGCTTAACAAGCAAGGAGTAATATAAAATGATATTCATCTTGGAATTTTTTTTACCTGTTTACCTGTAATATTGTAACCCAAAAATTAAAAATTTTAGTATCTCGACCAATTGACATACATATTTTATATACAACGATATACAACGCGAATGTGGATGGGTGTAGGTACATGGGGGGACCTAGACATTTGACACACATTTTACATTCCACTATCAGATGACTCGGATATTATCCGAGGGTGGCGTCAAGAGTCTCCGAAACCGGCGTGCTTCTATGAAAATTGTAATGAATCTGAAGGAAGCCAGGCAGGTTTATCAGGATCGTGAGGTTTGGCACTCGATACTCTCTGCCTACCAAGTCAAGAACTTGGCGTGAAGATATATATCATTTCAGCTCTAAAAAAAAACATCTCATTTACATCGGTCCATCCGTTCAAAAGTTTTAAGGCTACAGTCAAACACACACAAACGTGCCATACTTATAACACTGACAAGCGATTCGCCGCATCCTACATAGGTACATAGGTACTAAACCGATGGTAACGAAGTTTGGTTGGTCGGTACTTTATGCTTCTACGCAGGTATAAGATACTTTTTATCTTTTCCATCGAGGGTTATACAAAAATTATGAAAGGCCTTCCAATTAATAAATGAAATGTGTTAAATTGCAATTATAATTGAGGTTATAATACCATTGCTGAATATTGAGCAGATAAGAAAGCTTGGGATTGATTGCTCCTCATTTCAAAATTGTATAAATGTAACTTCAATTATTGTATACATATTTCAAAATATGTAAAAAAGATCAGCCCGCTATGTTTCTCTCCGGATCTTCTCAGTGTGTGGCCGCGTTCCGATCCGGTGGTAGATATTGTGTAGACGCGTCACAAGTGGCTCTTGTAAAGATAATGTGAAATAAAAATGTTTGATTTATTTTAAACACACATCCAGCCAAACATCTCGTAGAAGACGAGCATAGGCTTACTATCACTAGCATCGTGACATCGGACTAGGTGGTAGAGTTTCGCACCGACTCGCTCGGATTAGTACCACAGCCTTACCTATTTCTACCGCCATAATGTCAGTGCCTGCCGTTGACATCTTCCAGTTCAGAGGGTAAAGTGGCTAGTAAACTTGTTTTTCCTTGAGGCTTAACATTCCGTTGGCAACGCACCATTATCATCTTTGCTGTCTCTAGGTGGCGTGAATTTCTTGCCATCAGGAAATCCGCCCGTCTGGTTGTTGGCCGTCTAATATCATAAAAAAAATTTGAAAATACAGCCTTATTTTCTCAATCCGGTTAAAACTAAATCAAGTTTTATTACTCTTCCATTAGGATGTTATCAGAACTTTTATCAATTGAGAGCGTGGATTATCAGTAGAGGGTTTCACAGTAACGGTGTCATCAAACAGATTATCTAACTTTACATCACACTTCATTTTATTATTAAATCTCGATTAAATTATTGATTTTTGGGACTTTGTGATCTTAAATCCGATTCAACTCCATAAACTACCGACGCTTCGTTGGTCGAGTGATTAGCGTACACGCCTAACTACACAGACGAACCGCGAGGCTCGGGTTCGATTCACGACGGGGGCAAGGCATTTGTGTGATGAACATTTAGATGTCTGCATTTTAGGGACTAGGTGTTTATTATGGGCAAATTTCATGGGCCAATATACCGGATATCCCCGGACAGATAGGCAGAGGTACAACCAAGGCACCCACGACTAGCCGAAGACACTCCAATCGCCAACCGGGCACATTTCCAATCCCGACCAACATTTTTTTTTTATTAGAAAATTGGAAAAATCCAATTTCCTTCCGGGATTCGAACCCGGGACCTCAGGCAGTCAAGTCCAACACCCGGACCACTAGACCACAGAGGCGATTTAAGTAAATTTAAAAAATGTATTAAGTTGTATGGTATAATAACAATTTATTATAAGATTTCAGAATATTCAGAAGACAGAAATGCTTGGGATTAATTGCTCCTCATACCAATCTCTACAAATTATTTGTGAATGTAATAAACTTTTGTAAATTAAATCTTTAAGAAAAATGACAAGCCCGCTGAGTTTCTTTCGCCGGATCTTCTCAGTGAGTGGCCGCGTTCCGATCCGGTGGTAGTTTTCAAGATTTATATAAACGCGTTACAAGAATCTTTGTTCAGATCTACTTAATTAAATCTGTTTTGAATTTGAATTTGAATTAAATTTATTCTGGTATCTATTTTCGTATTTCTATGTATTACAATCGTTGACTAACACCCATAACAAAATATTTTATTTATAACTACGTTTTGCGTGATAGCTATTATCAGATTATATGGGAAATTCAAAAACATCGAAAATTAAAATTTATTTTATTCATGTGGATCTATACAAAGATTTTTGGGATGCATCTATATTATTCTAAAAACTACCACCGGATCGGTACGCGGCTATTAAAAACCGCGGAAAAAGCAAATTACTTCTTTTTTAATTTAAAAAATGGAATATTTTTCCTATTTTTCTAAATACCAGGCAGGGCCTTAAGAGTACACAAAGTTTTATTTGCGGGATGTCAGCGAACAAGCTCAAGGTCGCCTGATGGTAAGAGACAACAGTAGCCAATAGAGACCACAGGGTTTAAAGGTGCGCCACAGACCTATGTCCAGGATATCAGGCCAATTGTGCAAGTCTACCAGCTACTCTACCCTCCAGACCAGAATTTCACAAAGTCGTTATAGCGGTAGAATGAGATAAGGCGATGATCCCTACCCGGACGAATTTCTGCACTGCACTTTACTAGTGGTCTTGTTGGTAATTATTTGTATTTTACAAAATGCTCGCCTTAAACGAGGTACTTGACAAAGAGGTTTGTTCTACTCAGCGGGTCCGGACCAACACAGGCAGAAAGGACTTGGCGTGAAAATTTGTACACATACATGCATGTAAGCCGACCTATACGCTGAAATATTCCTTCACATTCAACGTTTCAAGATAAGAAATCAAATTGGACTCTATACTTACTAATCGCCTCTGTGGTTTAGCGGTCCGGGTGTTGGACTTGACTGCATGAGGTCCTGGGTTCGAATCCCGGGTCGGCCAACAAAAAGAAAATTGGATTTTTCCAATTTTCTTATAAAAAAAATGTTGGTCAGGATTGGAAATGTGCCCGGTTGGCGATAGGCTTGCCACCTATCACATTGTGGGACTTAGTGTCTTCGGCTAGTCATGAGTGCCTTGGTTGTACCTCTGCCTACCTCTTCGGGGATATGGGCGTGAATATACTTTATACTTACTAAGATCTTTATGTATGTCATTAATTATCATTACTGCCTTACGTGTTCCTGCCGCCATATCGGAGGATAAGGTAGCCCGTAAACTTATATTTGCTGGAAGCCTAACATCCCGGCCTCAGATTGGCAACGCACCAATACCACCTTCAGTGTCTTTAGGCGACGTGAATTTCTTACCATCAAGAAATCCGTCGGCTTTTTTGCCTTTCGGTAGATACTATAAAAAATAGACACTGAACAATAAATTGATTGCGCTTTTGTTATTTAGCACAATCCAAAATAGCCAACAAAGAAGCTTTTCTTACATGAGTAAGTATATGGTTTCATTCAGCTACTTTTAATTTTAATATATTCTTGAATTTCTTCTATATTTTTGGACTTACATTTCAAAATTAAGTTTTAATAAATTATTGAAATCCAACGACGTCAACAGACCAGTGAATATTTAAACTTATCTAAAAATTAATAAGTAACAAGAAATGTAAAACAAACTTTTGTAAATTCTAAATGACTCGAAAATTATGAGTTTTTGTGAGATTAAATTTATCAAACTTTCACTTTTTTAATTCAGTAATAAAAAGATTAACACTACCAAAATTAAACCTTTTTTTTTTGATGAATTATGAAGTTTGTAATTAATAAAAATTATTTGTTTAAAATTAATATACATTATTTGTTCGGAGTTTGTAAGTGTGGTTCCAAATTTTTCTTCACACTTAACACATAATCCGCAACTAAATTATCATTTAATTTTAAATAAAAAGTTTCAAATTAAATATTAATTCCAAAATTTTAATTTAAGTTTAACATTTTTATTCAATGTTTATTAAAAATTTAAAAACTTACCACAGATCAAGAAGAAAACATTTAAAATGGAACTTATGCTTACCTTGAATGCACTGGGCGCGATCAAGCTTACTGAAAGCTTCGGTGTGAATACGGACCTTTTTATTTCAGACGTAAGGCGTGTGCACAGTGTGGGCGTTATTTACTGGAGATTATCGAGTGGAAAAATGGCATGTAATCCATTGTTAGCAGTTTTCGCGTTAATTTCGACAAACTGTGTGTAATTATTATCTGTACATATGACATTAACTGTTTCAAAAACAACTTACTTATCACATAGAAAATAGATAACAAAGTTCCGATCTCAAACAAAGTATTTTGTTTTATTAAGGTACGTATGCATTATAATCGTTAACCACATCGTTCATCACATTTGCGTATTTGGCTTTACTTGTAGTTTGATTTATTTGTGTATTTTATTCAGAGTTTTATAAGTATTCTTCAAACATGGCTTTATTTAACTTAACAGTATTACTTCTTACTATAATTTGTATTGGTGTATTTCCAATCTGAGATCTGTTTATGTTAATATGTTTAGAGAAGAATATTCATTATTGTACCTGCACGATTTGGCTTACACCAAGGTCACGGGACAGCGGCGTAACTTTAACATATATAGTGTCTATAAGCTGCGGTTCTCTCTTAAAACGAAAAGAAACGTGTTCACGTTAGACAATGTCATATTTTTTTCAGAGAACTGTCTGTAGTGAGCCATATTGAGCCAACGAAAAGAGATCAAAGCAAAGAGTCGATTCCTGGGTTCGTGAGGAGCAACCACAATTAACTCTAAGTAGAATGAAGATAGAAATAAAAAGGCGGATGCCACATAAACTGCTGCTGCTAACTAGTTTTCTATGCAGTAGAGAGCAGCTTGTTTGTATTGGTTGAACAGCGATTATCTAAATGCTGATCATGTCATGTTGTGTGACAACTGTCACACTGCACTAGCACCTATGAGCGGAAAAGAATAGTGTAGTGTCTTGCGGGTTTGTGTTGGGATTAGGAAGGAGGCTTCTAATTGGCTCTCGCCATTATCGAATCGTCGGACTTCCGACACGTGACACCCGCTTCCGATGCGTTAATTTATAACATAAAGTAGTGCATATTCAACACACCTGTGTTATTTGCATAATAACGAGTGACGACTGATAAAGTAGTAAAATATAGCGGAAGGTGATACTTTCAAAAACTATATAACAGCTACTACATAAAACATACCTTAAGAACAAATAAGCCACGTAAAGCTCCCCGGGGGCGAATAGACAATAGCAGTCTGTCTTAATTCTACAGTAAAAATAAACGATCTTTCTCCATTCCATTGTTTGTTTGTTTCATCTCCATTTGAGGATTTATTCTTGTTTCAAAATTAAAATTCAAACATCTTTGACTTAACCCCCCTTTTTGAAAGTTCCTCCCCAAGACAACTCGTACAGGGACAGTTATTATGTAATACATTTCTGGTTCAGGATGTTTCGGTCTTGCTGCTTTATTACGGGATGTTTTATAGGGTTCGGTAACTGAAAGGCATAAAACAGAACACTTATAAATTAGTTTCTTACAAATTAATTAATTCGATATACCTATTTCTATAAATTAGTAATTAATACAACCAAATAATTTGTTTCTTCATCATTCATTCATTCTTCATCATCAATCATTCTTGGTTCAGTCAATAATACCTATATAATATCCCAGGTAATTATAAAAATAAAAATAATTATAAAATAATAAATGACACTAAAATATCATGTTAATTATTATTGCAACATTATATGAAACTAAGTATGTACTTACAGGTATGTTTTATATATAGGTAAGAAAAATTAAAATAAGGTTTTGGATTTTCTCTTAAACTCCTTTGCTTGTAAGATAAAGAATTTCAAAGTAGAAAATATGTGTCTTCCCTTCTAACTTTCAAAGAGACTAAAAATCGAAAAAGAAATATTGTAAATTGTAATGAAATCTTTGGCGACAATTAGTTTAATCGAGATAGAACTAACAATTTCTGAGATATAGCACCTATTCAACAATCGCAAAAATTTCTAAAAAATATACTGTCAAATTATACAAACACTTAGGGCAGTGGTATTTATGCCATTATTTCGAAGATTTGTACTATATGCTGGTTACGACAGAACCCTTCTTGTGCTAGTTAGACTCGTACTTGGCTACAATATTTCCATTTTTAAGGGACCCTAACGCAGATATTACACTGGCGCCGCAAAACGGTGTGGTGAACGGCGATGCGGATTTAAACCCCGAAATATCGTGCGCCTTTTGTATAGAAATTGAGATTTTGATCCGCATTTTAAAGTCCGGTGAAGTTGTAAAAGCCGCGAGGATGACAACGCAACATTCATTCCAAAAAACATCCGCATCACCGCAAACCTGGGCGGCACGCGGTTCAGCAGTGTGCCTATCCGCCTACATAAGAAATGTTTCTCTGGGGAGTAATATAAAAATAAAAACAAACAAAAGTTAATAAATAGCAACAGCATTAACTTTTCATTTAACAAAATTGTCTGCGAACGTAGGTCATTTAAAATTCAATCTTCAGACCCAAATGTAACATTTTATTTTAAACTTTTCTGAACATAAATGAAAATTTAATCAAAATGTATTTATATAACATATTCATAAATGCCAAAATAAGTAGTAGTTAGTAGGGTAGTTTATAAAGATTTTGGGTCCGCTGAGTAAAATAGGCCATCTGTCTCTCTGCCAGGCACCTGGTATGAGGCGAGCACAGGTTATATAAGTCGTTACTAGCAAGGCTGGTGGTAAAGTGCTGTTCAGCAAATTACCCGGGTAGGGATAGGACATTACTGGAAGACTGGTCATTGAGTGCTATGCAGCATCATTAGAGGGAATCCACCGCTTTGCCTATTCCTGTTGCTATAATGATTCGGTCATGTCCTGGTTCAGAGTAGGTAGCCGGTAGACTTGCACAATAAGCCCAATATCACAGGATAGCGACGCACCTATGGTGTTAATAAGCAATGGTTACCACTTACCATCAAGAGAGCCGTGTGCTTGTTCCTCCATGTAGGTGGGATAGAAACTGGTGTAAGTGCCACTTTACAGTGGGTCCCACGTAACACAGCCTATAGGCCTAATATCACAGAATACCCGCACACCTATGGTGTGTAAAAGCTACGGTTGCGATTTACCATTAGGAGCAGAAACTGTTGCAGCAGCAGGTCCTACTTTACAGTGAACGCCGGGCATCATAGCCTAAGATCCTCACAATCCTACGAATGGGATCAAAATAGATCTGAGAGATATTTTTGTGGTGTAACCTAAAAAAAATGCAACCTTAGATTATTAAAAAATTCTTTTATTGACTTAATCTAGCTGCCAATAAAAAATGGCCGCATAATCCAAGGGGAATGAAGCTTTAATCAAAATTTTGAGTTTAATATACGGTTCAAGCGGTTGAAAACCAGCAAGGTAATCTATGACACAGTACAAATATGAATAGTATAAAAACTACCGACAAACGTCTGTAATGACACACTCATTTAAACATGCGCATCGACGAGACCCATAAGCGGTTTCCAAGGTGCTGCAGTACCAACATACTGATCATATTTGTACTGTGCCTCTTATAGAAGGCATAGTTACACCCGTCTACGTTATCGCCTCTGTGGTCTAGCGGCTTGACATCGGACTTGACTTCTTGAGGTCCCGGGTTCGATCCCCGAGTCTGGCAACAGAAAAAAGTGTATTTTCAATTTTTTTATAAAAATAAAGTTGCCCGAGATCGTATATGTGACCGGTTGGCAATAGGCTTGCCATCTATAACATATTGGGACTTATACCACAGAATAATATGTACTATCGTACTTATACACGCATTCAAGAAGTTTACTTGGCTAAGTAATGAAAAAACGCTGTGCGAAGTACATTTAGCTATGCGTTTCTTACGTCAAGCCATCCAATTCATGAACAATACTTAATTCAATATCAGTTATCAGTATTGTTCATGAACTGGATGGCTAAACGTAAGAAACGTATAGCTAAACATCGTTCATCGCATAGCGTTTTTTCATTACTTAGCCAAGTAAGCTTCTTGAATACGGGTGTTACAGTGTCTTTGGCTAGTCGGGGGTGATGTGGTTGTGCCTCTGCCTACCTCTTCGAGGATATGGCAGATTCCAGTACTATATAATTTTAACAAATATTATTTGTTACCTTCATCTTAACAACTTGACAGATGTGCATAAAATTACAACAACTTTTCCAACAATCAAATTGTAACAGGCGACCGTCAGTTTCTCTCTAAAACGCGAACCGGTAAAAATGTGGTAAAGCTTCTCCTGATTTGGACCCGTTTTCATCCGTGGTGGTCCGGGCTCCTTTGCAGAAAATACCATCTGCCTTCCTGCCAGGCAGCTCGTCAGCCGTTACTAACACTGTGACATCCCACTAGGTGGTAGAGCTTCGCAGCGACTCGCCCGGATTGGTACCACCGCCTTACCTATACGTACCGCAAGTGCTTGCTTTTGTTTACGTGTTCCGGTTCGAAGAATAAGGTAGCCGGTAAATTTACTTTTCCCCGAGCCCCAACATATAGGCTTCAGATAGGCAGCGCGACATAACCACCTTTGGTGTCACTAGGCGGCGTGAATTTATTACCATCAGGAAATCCGTCTGCTTGTTGGCCTTCCAATATCATAAAAAAACCTAACATACTCCTGCAGCTTCCTACCCTCATACCCTCTCTCTATCCTCATACCCTCTAAATGACAAACATAACTTAGATTTAGAGGGTACGTAGTCGTTTACCTTCTGCGAAAACATAACCCCTCAGGATCGGGTTGGCAACGCTATATTGACTTTGAGACGTGGTATATTTTTTTGACATTAAAAAAATATCTTCACGCCCATATCCCTAAAGAGGTAGGCAGAGGCACAACCAGGACTAGCCGAAGATACTAAAGTCCCACAATGTCATAGGTGGTAAGCCTATCGCCAACCAAGCACATATCCAATCCCGAGCAACATTTTTTATATTAGAAAATTGGAAAAACCACATTTTCTTTTTATTGCCCGACCTGAAGATCGAACCAGGAACCTCATGAAGTCAAGTCCAACACCTGGACCGCTAAACCACACAGTCGATATAAAATAGTTGTTCTTTTTTTCCCTTGCTTAATTTACTAACAGACGAATGACTGATAAAGCCGATAGGTAATAGGTATACAATGTGAATGTGGATCGATGTAGGAACTCAGGGAGACTTAGGCTGATATTCCAGGATCAATTCCTTGGGTTTCATCCGAAGAAGGTGAAGAGTCTCCGAAACCGACATGTTTGTATAAAAAGGGTAATAAATGAGGAGGAGGAGGTGCAGTCAGGAACTTGACATTTGGTAATGGATTCTCTTTGCCTAAGTAACTAAAGAGTAAAGAGACTTCCCGCAATATCCGTATTTTCTAAAAATAAATTCGTTAAATTGTGCGGAAACTCATAACAAAATTCTTTATGCTAGAGGAAGCGTGAATAATATTTTCAATATTAAAATAGATAAAGAATGTATACCTTCGTTGTTCGTTTTCCCCCGTGTTGGTCCGGGCTCCTTTGCAGAATAGACCATCTGCCTTCCTGCCAGGTAGCTCGTAAAAGGCGAGCATAGGCTTACCGTCACTAACACCGTGACATCTGACTGGGTGGTAGAGTTTCGTAGCGACTCGTCCGGATTACCTATTTCTATGACATCAGTGCTTGCCTTTAACGTGTTCCGGTTAGGAGGATAAGGTAGCTGGTTAACTTACTTTCGCTCGAGACCTAACATCCCGGACTCAGGTTGGCAATGCACCATTATCACAATTGGTGGTACTGTTGGTGTCTCGAGAATTTCTTACCATCAGAAAATCCGTCTGCTTCTTTCCTTCCAATATCATGAAAATAAAAAAAAATTGTCTCTCTCTGAAAATGTTCTACCAGGTCATGTTTCGGTTTGTGAGTAGGGTAGTCAGTACACTTTAACAATAGATCTCGTCTATAGAACAGCGACACACCTATTACATCTTAGGTGTTAATAGGCCCAACTGGCCTTATCATTAGGAGGTCCCTGAGCTTAGTCGTTATCTTAATGTTACGTTTTATTATTAGTAAAATAGTATCAGTAAAATTATGTTACGTTACTTTGTATTTTTTCGCCTCTGTGGTCTAGCGATCCAAATGTCAGACTTGACTTCATGAGGTCGCGAGTTAGATTCCCGGGTCGGGCAACAAAAAGAAAATGTGGTTTTTCCAATTTTCTAATTATTAGAAAAATATTGCTCGGAATTGGATGTGTGCCAGGTTGGCGATAGGCTTGTCACCTATCACATTGTAGGACTTAAACGTCTTCGGCTGGTCGTGGATGTTGTGGTTGTACCTCTGCCTAAATATTTTGATATATGGGCGTAAAAATACCAACGTTGTTTTTTTCAATTAATACTCTTTGCAATAACATCGTAAGTTATGTTTCATAGCTATAGTTATTTCTTTCTTAAATCGTTATCCCGAACACGGAAGACATAAAAGTAAAATATCGCACTAGAATTTCATATTTTATAATTTAATCTTATTAAAATTGAAACAAACCGACCCCAATATTATAAATTTTCATGATTTAACTACCAGAGAAAAAAATAATCTGGCAGTATATAAAAATTGTCTCAATAAAATAAGTAATGTTTTCATGGGTATAAGTTTATACAATAGGCTGTGCAGTGACATTAAAGATCTACCCATAAATAAGTCTAAAAATGTAAGTAACTAAGTAAGTATCTTCAGCCCATACGGGATCCCCAAAGTGGTAGACAGAGGCACAAACAGGGCACCCACGACTAGCCGAAGACACTAAGTCCCACAATGTAGTAGGTGGTAAGCCTATCCCCACCGGGCATATATCCAATTCCGAGCAACATTTCTTATTAGAAAATTGGAAAAACCACATTTTCCTTTTGTTGCCCAACCCGGGAACCGAATCCAGGGCGTCATAAAGTTAAGTCCAACACCTAGACCGCCAGACCACACAGGCGATAAAAAGTCTAAAAATGTACTAAAACAAAGGTTTTAGTAAAATCTCAGAATATCTAAAAGACGAATATGTGACTAAATCATAATACATAACTTCAATTTGTTATCTATTTAGTTAGTAAATTATTAGATCTGGTGTGAGTTTAGACTAACTATTCTGATTACTACGTCTCGATTTGATTATTCTTTTCTCGAAAGGTCATAATTCCATCGAAAAAATCGAAAGACCGCCTCTAGTGGTCCAGCGTCGGATTTACTTCTGGAGGTCCCGGGTTCGATACCCGAGTTCGGGTAGCAAGGAAAAAGTTGTTTTTGATGTTTTTATATAAATAAGGTTACGAGAGATTGGATATGTGACTAGTTGGCAACTTTCTTTTAAATGGTAATAAAACGAAGTGAATTCGATTTTCAATGCAAAATGTTAGGCTAGTAGTTTTCAATGTAGGTACAACTGAATAGGTCCATTCAATTGGATCTGGTTAAACCCACTGTGATTTTAAGTATAACAATTGATAATAAATTACAAACATTTTGAGAAACTGGCAAATGGACTTAGTTCAACGGCGTTTGCAATTAAAAAAATTAAGATCAGTAACAGATGTTGAAACGAACCTAATAGTGTATTTTAGCTATGTTCATAGTCTAACGTCTTATAGGATTGTTCTTTAAGGAAATTCTGCAGATAAAAGAGCTATTAGAGCTATTTATAATCCCAATGTAAGGGATTACCTCCGAGAGAGAGAAAGAAATAAATATCTTAAACTTCAGGTCTCAATACATTTATGAGAATCTAATAACTGTTAAAAAAATGTGATTTTCACGATGTAAATATGAGGAACAAAAATAATCTAGCAGTGTACAAAACTCGTCTCCCTAAAATTAGTAGGTAAATACTTTTCGGGTCAATGAATACGTTTCTACAATAAGCTGTCTAGTGTTATTAGAGATCTACCTGTAAATAAGTTTTAAAAATGTATAAAAGCAAAATTATATAAGAGAGGAAAGAAAGGAAAGCAATTATTTAGGTACCTATATAAGGTATTAGAATATTTGAAAATGAACACGCTTGGGAACAGAGATATCAATATCGCACTGCAATTTGTAATGTAATTTGTCATACTTTTTGTTTAAGTTAAAATTCGATGGTAATTTGCCAGTGCAAGTCCCGTCATCATCGGCCCAGCTCTATCCGAGATAAGCCGAAATAGAGAGACAAACAAAACTTGTTAAAAAATATTCTTTTGAACGCGGTTATTTAAATACCTATTACACTGACACGCTAATTTAATTTATTTGTTTAGATAAAATATAACCAAAGACACAATATTTACTAATATCTGGTATAACACAAAAACCACAAGTCGGATCATGACCAACTATATATTGGATCAAATTGTATCATGATTCATGAGTCATGACCTATATTCGCATAAAAGGAAAATCAAAATCTGGTCTTTATAAGCGGTGTACTCGAGAAACAAATATAAAAAAGCAACATTTGAATTAAATACCTCCTCATTTTTGGAACCGGTAAAATATTCAAAATCAGCATTTTAATAGAATTAATTTTCGTTGTTACTAACACACACCTTAATAGTCCGGCATCAGTTGGAGTGAGGATAAGTGTACTGCCACCACCTAATACTGCTGTCTCCGTAGCCATACTGACGGATTCGGATAGACCAGCTTCAGTTCATTGTCTTTTGTTAAAACTATTGATAGGTTGACCACTTTTTGTTTAGAACAAAGGATTTGGTTCTTCCTCGTAGGAACTGCGAGGGTAGGGCCACGAGATCCATGGCCGCCGCACCTGAGTAAGTGCAGAAGCGCTCAAAAGTGTAAGAATAAGGATGGGAGTCCTTTCATGGTGACAAGAAACTTAAATCTCTTTTTTTATCAAAGCTATACCTGTAAGGTAGCTATGGATAGGTCTTCAAAAAAAAAGCCGCAGTTCCAACTTAGTTAAATGTGTGACCCTCCGTAACTTCTAAAATAAGAGAATGGTAAAACTAAAAAAACATATAATATGTACATTAGTATGTAAACCTCCACTGAAAATTGTTTTAACCGGGATCTATTTTTTTTTAATTAATACGTCATAAATCGTACACCGCAACCACTGTTTATGAACTACAAGAACTTTTATATTATGTTACTTGGTGCTACGGAACTCTTTATGGGCGACAATTGGCCAATTGGCCGCTTTGTGTTAAAAACTACATAACGGCGATAGGAAAAATGGAGAAATAGCGATCAGAAATAATCGCTGAGATCTATTGCCTATTTAGTTAGGGTCAGTAGAACAAACTGGATCATATTTTCAGCTTATTGCCATCGAATTTGAACATAACCTGTCCGAAAGGATAATTGATTGCATATTATTTTTTTATTCATTCTGATTTTGAGACTAGCTAAGATCTACGGCTATGTTACTTCTACTACTTTTAGTATTTGCAATACCTTAAGGGTATTTACTTCAGCCAGCAATGACCTTGTTGATCGTAAGGTACGAAGGACATTACTACCGTTAAGCATAAGAATGAACTAGAAGAGGATTTACTGACACATATTTAATCGCCGCTGAGGTCTAAAGGATAGCGTAGCGCCCATTTGGAAGAGCCGGGACAGGGCGCATCGCAGCGCAATAATCAGCCTGGGTCGCTTGCATACATTTTTATACATATATTATGTGCCGGGGCGCATAGGCGCGGAATTTTCCGAGGTGGCTTTCCGCAAGGCACGCAATCTCCGATGCGGCCTACAGTGACCAAAGATCACGATATCACTATTGAGAATGGAGCACTAACGGCTTTTTACGCTAAAGTTTCGCGTGACAACTACTAGAGGCACTACTTTTCATACTTGACGATCCGAATAATAACTAATAGAGGCGCCACTTTCCTTACTTGTCGATTTTAACGTCGAGTGCCGCTCTATATTTTTGCATTACTCTCTGATAATAGGTAACAAAAATCCGCCGATGCGATGAGGCTCGGTCTGCCTCAGTGTGCTTTACAATGCGATGCGCCCCGACCCGACACGCTGCACACTGTCAACAGTGGGCGCTATCTTTAATAGTCGGTATTGGAGTTGACTAAAAGAAGTCTCGTTTGCGATTTCAGGGTCTGGCATATAAAAAATGTGTTTTTCCAAATTTCTAATATAATATTGCCCAAAATGTTACCAGTTCCCCTGTTGGCGATTGGTTTGCCACATATCACATTGTACGACTTAGTATCTTCACCCTATACCTACCTGTACTTAAGATACGTATACTTAAGTTTGACTCTCGGGCATCTCGTCAGCACCCAAAATTTTAGCTCCACTACCTAATGTGGTGTTGATCTTCATGTCTCCCAATGTAATCCTTAAATCCTTGGGGATCTCCAAGAGGTCCTTACCTTTAGAGCCTCTTTATTCCTCACTTTAAATTGATTATGCCACAGAGAATACTCTTGTATCGCAGCTTTTTTTGGGGGTAGAAAATAACTTACCACATGCTGAAACTTCAGTCTCGCTTACCTCCTTTTTTATGTAAAGAATCAATAAAACAATTATTGAATATTATTTAAATGTTTATTCATGTTGAAAAAATCATATGGACTTCAAGTCACATTTTGCTTGTTAACAAGTAATAAAAACCAATTTATCCTTATTTTTTGCATTAATCAGACATTAATCATTTTTAATTAATCATAATAAAATAGGCACATGGACACAACCTAGTGATTATAAATAACAGGTAAAACATTAAAATATCCTACCTATAAAAACTAAAAAACCTGCATATTTAACATAAGGACGACACTTTTTTAACATTTTGTATTTTGGATTATGAAACTAATTTGAAATCAATAAAAAAATTTATCTAGCATATTATAAGTTTACTATGCCTAAACGCTTTGCCAAATTTTCTTTCTATGTATGATTTGTATTATATATGTGCACTATAATTATAAATATATCATAATGAATTATCCAAGACATATTTACATGTACCTAATATAAGAATTGTATAAATTTAGCTGACGAAAAGACTATATTAAAAAACTTATACCCAGTTGTAATTTATCACATCGACGTGCAAAAAAAGAAAATTTTTACTACATTTTAAAAATAATTTAACTAATTGTGATTAATTGATTGTTAGTGTGATTGTTGGTCCGGGCTCCTTTGCAGAATAGACCATCTGCCTTCCTGCCAGGCAGCTCGTAAAAGGCGAGCATAGGTTCACCGTCACTAACACCGTGACATCTGACTAGGTGGTAGAGTTTAGCAGCGACTCGTCCGGATTGGTACCACCGCCTTACCTATTCCTGCCGCCATAACGTCATGACGTGTTCCGGTTCGGTGGGTAAGGTAGCCGGTAAACTTACTTTTGCTCGAGGCCTAACATCCCGGCCTCACGTTGGCAACGCACCATTCACACCTTTGGTGTCTCTAGGCGGCGTGAATTTCTTAACATCAGGAAATCCGTCTGCTTGTTTGCCTTCCAATATCATAAAAAAATAATAATAATAATAATCAAGAATAAATATCATTCATCTTATATATTTTAACTATTTTATTTATATGCATTACACATACTAAAATATTTTTTGTGAAAGTTGTTACTAACTATAAAAGTAGAACATAAGTTACAACCATTAATCTATATTACTATCTATACTACTGGAGGTTACACTACTCACAAGGACCAGGTGTAATTTCCAAATATTGCTGACCCACTCTAATTTACCGACCTCTTTTTCTTAGAGTCTTATGAGTTCATTTAATAAAGTCAAAACCAAAGAGTGGTCAGTACAATAGAGAGAGAATCAGCAATATTTAGAAATAATATTAGGTCTTCATATTTTTAAAGAAAGAAACACTTGTACTGTTTTACTTATCACTTATAATTTATTACTTTGTAATTAGTAGCCAACCGGTTTCGCTTATACAGCATCATCAGGGCTAAAACTTAAACTCAAGTTTTAGCCCTGTTTAGTAAAACACTTGTACTGTTTTACTTATCACTTATAAACAGGGTTTATTTCTTTGACATCTTGGTAAAACATCCAAATATGAATATTTGGATGTTTTACCAAGCGTCGACGATGGAAAATATCAAACATTAGGTCTGTTAGAAGTGTAACCTCCAGTAGTATTACAGCTTCATGGGTACAACATAGTTCAGTCGCCTGTATGAAAATAGTAACGTCATGGCTCTAGCAACACACATGAACGACGAAATCGTAGATCTAAAGCTGGAAACATATTATCAGCCGCGACTAATGAGTGTGCACACGCCGTCCGTAGACGCTTAAGACGGACATAAACCTCCAGCGTGCCAGATATCTTTCGGAAGTCCGAATGCTCAAGGTCACGTCCGTTTGTTTGCAAGGAACTGTATACTTTCAGTACCTAGATACCCTGTAAGTCGCGCCTGACAGCCGCGACCGTCAGCCGCATCCGATACTTTGTTTCCAGCTTTAATTGGCGTGGGCGTTGCTAGGTTGATGACGTCGCTATCTTCTTATCACAAACGACCTATTGCGTGACTAAAATTCAAAGAAACACAAATTATATTGTTACGAATAACTAACTAATTAAGTATAAGCTTACATTTTAAAATAAAATTAAAACTTATTCTGTACTACAGCTAACTTAAAATAACTTTTGAAACTTATTTTTTCGAATAAAATATGATATCTTAAGATTCATTTCTTTCATTTTGAATTAAAGCTGAAATAAACATTTAGTTTTAATCTCAGTAATATATTTTCCTATCTATTAATACTAAAACTAGATTTAAAACGGCGTAAAAATTATAAAAAGACTTTGATTGAGCACTGTATTAGTCAAAAACTAAACTAAACATAAAGTATAACTTAATATGTACATTAATATAAATTAACTTACGCTTATAAAAGTTATAATTATATCTAACAAATATAATAATAATACATAACGAATAACCAAGTTGGAAAAATAAACTAAAAATAATCCTAAAACTAAATATTACCTTAATATATTAAGTAAAACAATACCTACATCTATTTGAAATTTAATTTTAAAAAGTAAATATATCTAATGTATACAATTCTTTCTGTGACGAATAGTGAAAAAAAAAACTAAATTAAATTATATTAGAAATATTTAACTACAGTCTATTCGCGTTAAGAATATAGCGACTCGTCGCTGTCCAGCAGTCAATATTAGAAAGTCGTGTTCATATTAACGTATTGTTCTCTTACTAGTCTGTGTTCATATCATCGACCATATTGTATGGTCGATGGTTCATATTGTCCAGTTAAAATGTGCCCTTCAAACGTCTATTCGCGTTAAGAATGTTAAAATGAGGTTATGATAAACTTATTACTTTTAAAATATTAACCTTGTCATATATTGTTTTTGGTTAATTTTCTCTTGTGTCAATGATAAATATATTCGATCTAATAAAATATGTTTAATTATTTTCTGAGACCTTAACAAAGAAAGCAGTGACCACAGGCAGTGACTCTTATTTGTCACGCAGCTAGCCACGCCCCTAAATTAGAAAGTCGTTTTCACTAGTTGACGCAAAGAGTATAATAATATACCTATACAGGAAAGTTGAAGTGTGCCCTTCAGACGGTACAGACTTGCTTATTGCCAATTTTAAAAATGGATACCTCACCTTTACGCAAAAATAAAAGTGGGTCAATAATTCATAGTGGAGAAGGACGAGTGATTTATGATGTTTTTAAATACTTTAACCAGTGTGGAAATCAAAACGTGACTATGGAGAATATAGTAGTGAACACGGCTAGTGCATGCGGTGTTTCTTAAAATACCGTTTATAAAATCATCAAAGAACAGAAGGAAAAGAAAGATCTAAAATCGACTGTAAAAAATAGAGCTCGACTATCTATGATTAACAAATTTGATGATTTAGACAAATGCTATAAGGAGAAAAGCGTATTCATTGTATTTAAAAAACGAGTACCCGACATTAGACAAATTTATGTCATTATCTAATGATGATGCAGATATTCAATCATTCCAACGTACTACATTCCATAAAATACTCTATGAGCTCCGTTTTAATTTTGCGAAGCGGGAAAGCAGATCATTATTACTAGAAAGAGACGACATTGTTATATGGCAAAGTCAATATCTAAGAAAAATTAAAGAACACAGGGAATCCAATAAAAAAATATATTTTCTTGATGAACGTGGGTAAACGCTGGACACGTTAAAGCAAAGGCAAAAGGGTAGATTCGACGATCAAAGAAAAGAAAGAAAGAAAAGAAAGAAAAACACAGGCCATTCTAAAATGTGAATTTCATCTGTAATGATGAACTCATTTGGTGGGTACTCAGAATTGTGTATCTATAGGACATAACTACCCGCGTTAACGGGTTAGAAAGGAATTAAAAATTTCGCCACGGGACTTGAATCCTCAGTAGCTCAATTGGTTAGAGCATTCGTCGGCTTGAGACGAAAGGTTACAGGTTCAAATCCTGTCTGGGGCGAAATTTTTTCTTTCTTTAAAATTTATAGAAAACAAGAAGGATGCTTATCGAGCCGGTTTATCTAATGATCCAGGCGCTCCTATGGGAAAAGCTAAAAGGCTGATAGTCTTGCACATTGGAAGTGAAAAAGGATTTGTGGTTGCTATTATTTGAATTCAAATCAACTAAAGATTACCACGAAGAAATAAACGACGAAAAAATTTTAACCTGGTTTAAAAATATCATACCAAAACTTGAACCGGGAAGTGTTGTCATCATGGATAACGAACCTCAATCACTCAGTTAAATCTGAGAAGATACTGATACCTCAATGGAATAAGCATCAAATAATAGGCTGGCTTCAAAGTAAATTTGTGACAATGGATATGAGTTATTTAAAAAAGAAATTAATGTTAAAAGTTGGCGAAATTGCCCCGCAATATAATACCTATTTAATCGACGAAATCGCTAAAGCAAATGGCATTGAAATTCTCCGCCTATCACCGTATCATTGTAAGCTCATTGGGCCACACCAACTCAATAGGGTTAACTAACTCAATAAAAAAATATATTGCTGCCAATAATTCAACGTTCAAACTTAAAGCTGTTTTATGAAGCAATAGCAACAATAGACAAAAGAAAAAAAAACATGTGAGACTAACGGCCAATGTTAATAATGTATCTCAATCTAATGGCTTTCAAGCAATCTAGATAGCTGCGTATCCGCCGGCCTATCCTATACCTCATTCCCATATTTATCCTGTGCACAGATATATTATTGGCAAGCGATAACATAAAAATGGATCAAAATATCAATCTTGGACAGCGAGTTTTAGCGTTAGATGATGTTACGGAACACGCGTTGCAGAATTCTTTGATTATAAATGTTAATGAAGTTTCTGACGAATCAGATAAATTTTTATATTACTTAATTTTAATGTTAGAAAATCTTGTAATAAAAAGTATGCTTTAATATTAATGGTTTACTATGCAGTTGCACTGATACGTCACTATTTTTTAACGCGAATAGGCTATAGAAGCGTTATTAGGTTACTTGAGCCCTTTCAAAATTATATTGTAAAATATTTCTCCCAATTCTATGGGAAATGAACTGACAGGACTCTTATAATAAGTTGTGTCATTATTTGATTATTCAAAACTAGCTCTTCCGGCGAAATTCGTTCCACCCGTTCGGTTTGTATGGGTATATTAAAATGTTTTTTCTAGTTTATTTTCAGTCGAACGGGATAAAAAGTATCGAATGTCCTTCCTTGGTTTAAAGTATCTCCCCATTATCATTCAGCCAAATCGGTTCAGCAGTTCTTTAGTAATAATTAGTGTAACTAACACGACTTTATTTGTATATTATATATACCTACTAGCTGTTTTAGCGAACTTCGTTCAGTTCGTTCAACTGTTGAACAGGATAAAACGTACCATTCGTCCTTCTCCCGATTCGAAGCCACCTCACCATCAATTTTCAGCCAAATCGGTTCAGCAGTTCTTGAGTAATAAATAGTTAAACTATTACACGATTTTTTTCATAAATTTATAGATTGCATGTCTCTAGACAAACAAACAATACAAATAAACAGAAATACACAATTGTATAAATACATTCCAGAGTAAATTTAATAAATATTTAGACTAACATAGTTTATCCTACAATACAATGCCAAATACAAATGCCTCGCTATCGGGAATCGAACCCGGGCCCCGAAATGAAAGCGTCGTTTGGTACACTCGATTATCGAATCGAGCAACTTAGAAAGTAAAAAAACATTAAGTTCAATTTTTGAAAAAAAAAGATCCAAGTTATAACAATATAATAATATAAGATAACTGGAATTTTTTGGTGAAATTAGTTCAACTGGTTGAACTTATAGTTGAATTTAGTGAAATAAGTTACATGTTTTCAACTAACGGGGCGTCTCATAATGGGAAAAAAATACTTAAAATGTGGATAACTTACCTAGGCAAATTCTTCAAAAACTACAGGCACTCCTGTAATATTCTGAAAAGCGATTTTAGGAAATCCAAATTATTTTAACAGACTTTCATCAGTGCAAAACTAAATCGCCTCTGTGGTGTAGCGGTCCGACGTCGGATTGACTTCTTTAAGTCCGGGTCAGGCAACAAAAAAATTAGAAAATGTATATTTTCAAATATCTAATAAAAAGAATGTTGCTCGGGATTGGATATGTGCCTAGTTGGCGATAGGCTTGCCACCTATCACCTTGTGGGACTTAGTGTCTTCGGCTAATCGTGGGTGTCCTGGTTGTGCCTCTGCCTACCTCTTCGGAGATATGGGCGTGAAAATATTGTAAAAACTAAATATAACTTCTGTTTAAGGATAGCGCCAACTGTTGACGGGGCGGAGCGTGTCGGGTCGAGGCGCATCGCATTGCAAAGCACACTGATGCGGACCGGGCCGCATCGCATCGGCGGATTTTTGTTACTCAGCGCCAAAAAGTAATCCAAAAAAAATAGAGAGGCGACTCGACGTTAAAATCATCAAGTAAGGAAAGTGGGGCCTCTAATAGTTATCATTAGAATCCTCAAGTATGGAAAGTAGTGCCTCTAGTAATTGTCATGTGAAACTTTAGCGTGTTTGTGTGATCTTATTAATTTTATTGCCTAACTAGCTGTACCCACAACTTCGTTTGCAAATGTGAACGCTAACTCAATTTAAATTAATAAATTGACATCATGTAACAGACAGACAGTTTATTTTATGTGACAGACAGTCTTTCACAATCTCAATATTAGTATGGAATAGCATTTATTACAAAGTCCGAACATCAGCTAAGTTGCCCTGTACATACAAATGTTTCTCAATATTCCTGATTTCAAGTTCAAGTGACCAAATGTCACTTTATGATTTGTTTTTATGTTAAAAAATATTGAGCAATCTGCAAAGCACATACTACAAAACAAAAAGAATAAGAATAAATAAAATCGAAATGCGCGTGAACGTGAACCATAGCCCGTTTTGACTTTTACCCCTCTCTACGGGAACCCCTTCAGGAAACGAAATTAAAAGTAGCCTATAGCCTTCCTCGGAACTCCTAATTCTACTTTCCAAGTGTTGGTCCTGGCTTTTTTGCAAAATAGACCATCTGCCAGACAACTCGTAAAAGGCGAGCATAGGCTTACCGTCACTAACAACGTGACATCTAACTAGATGGTAGAGTTTCACAGCGACTCGCCTGGATGAGTATCACCGCCTTACTTATTCCTGCCGCTATAACGTCAGTGCTCGCCGTTTACGTGTTCCGGTTCGGAGGGTAAGATAGCCGGTAAACTTACTTTTGCTCGAGGCCTAATATCCTAGCCTCAGGTTGGCAACGCAGCATTACCACCTTTGCTGTGTCTAGGCAGCGTGAATTTCTTACACTCGGGTAATCCGTCTGCCTCCAATATCATACAAAAGGCGTCAAAAATACAGACAGACAGAAATAATTCTAAAACTGTATACTGCTGCCTATTTTAATTACCTGCACTTGTTTCTTTTTTTACGCTGCCTCCACACAATGGGCCATGATGGCCATGTCTCTGTCATGAGGACAGACGTTCACGATTGTGTAGAGGGCGTAATCGCCTTTGAGCGGCCATGATGGATTGTAGTCGAGCGTGATCGCCACTGTGTCGGTTTTTCAGACAATCATCAAAGGAAATTCGGGCCATGATCGACGGCGCGTCTACACGATCGTCGGTATTTGTCGGTAGTGTAATATTGGGGCTCTTGCATTTAAACTTTTTAATATTCTGCATTTCTTATTCACATATTAAGAATATCGCATACAACAATTATTACATTTATCACTATGTCTATATTTTTAAAATGGTTACAACAAAAGACAAGTAGACGTTTACAACAAAAACTAGTGAGTAGTGTAGTTTTTTTCGGTCAACTCAGTATTATTTACCTGACATAAATTGTTAGTAAATTAAAATTTATTTGACGAGTTTTTTTTACAGATAAATCCAACAAGAATTTGCTCGGCTTGAAATTTTTAAACACTAGCCTTTTAGATCCGTGAAAACAGATTCGCGGTCAGATTAATTAATTCTCCCGGGCCAATTATGATACAAAAATGGTTTAGGACTTTTTCCTTAATTTTTCAAATAATAATAAAATGTTTTAAAATCCGTTAAAAATATATGTACAGGAATAGAATCTTCAGCTTAGAACTGACGACAGTAAATCAAGTTAGCATTCAAAATCAAAAAATCAAAATATTTTATTTGCATTAGAATATATATTAAGGCGTAGCATATTCTACCACATATGGTGTGCAAAATTTTATTTATTTTAAATTTAAATATTAAATTTCATAATGTAAAAATCAACATCGATTTGATTACTTTTAAATAGACGTTTTTTTTTTGTTGTAGACTTAGGCTGGATTTCACAATCGAATTTTAACGATATCAAAGTAAAAACATGTTGAGATTATTGCCAAAAGCGACTATCATGCCAATTTTAGTTTATAAAAATTTCGTTGCTAAAAACATTTGTAAATATTTTATTATTAAAACCATTTTTAATAGTAAGCAAATACGTAGAAAATGAGAGTTTTGTCAATTTTAATTTTGATTGCAGTTGATTATAAACGGAATCATAACCGATAGCTGAACTCGTTAACACAGAACTTGGTTTTAATAAACTTGGTTTTCAATTCAATATGGTCGGTAAAATAAGCCTATAGTGGGCAAAAAACAGTGCTATCTTCTGATTACTACAGTGACTACAAAATTGTAATCTGTATTTGTACACCATGATATTGTTCAGTCGGTTCATAAATATACATTTCATTGCATTAATTAGTGCAGTAATATTAATTTTTTCCTTACAAATCATTAATCAAACAAAATGATTTTGCAAGTCATAAAATTGTTTGCTCAATTCTGAAAATAACATTTTTTTAATTATCTGCGGTAGCGGGGCTCTCTAGCACAAGTATTTTTAATTAACACAGAAATACCAACTTTATTTAAAAATATTTATATTTTATATTCAGGCTACTGCATGACGTTCAAGCAAATTAGTGATGCAAAAGCTCCAACATTACCCTACTGGAAATAGTTAACATACAATTTTGTAAATAAATTTAAATAGGTCGAGACGTCCGTCCCGTACGGCTGCCAATGCACAAATGACTAATGCTCGATTGTGTGGACGGTAGCACAATCATAGAGGCGATCATCGCACATTCTACAACGGGCCATCATGGCCCATTGTGAAGAGGCGGCGTTAAATATCTTCAAAGTCTAGATTTCAATCTTCTATAATTTTATTTTAAGTATAGATTGTGAAAAAGGATACTATAACACTTTTCCGCTTCAGATGGTGAAGAATATTTGACTATTGCACTACCAGGCGTGGTAAACTCCAATCCTATCACTTTCCCGTGCTTCGATAGATTCTCCTGAGCAATGGCGAATGTGGTATTTGCTGGCATCTGTTAGAAAAAGCATAAACATAAGCAGCCAAATAAATACACTATGGACCGCACTCAGAGTCATCACATAACATTTAATATATCATTAAGTCACAATTTCGAAAAACGGAACCCTTGTATAGATAAAGCAGATGAACGAGTGGGGTCTTTACAGTAATGTTCACAGACACTTAGTCATCTGAGACTTGTAGGCAAGGGCGGATATAAGGTCTGGCTAGGTCGAATAGTAGTCGTGCTTTCTAAATAACACTTGTACTTCTCCACTATGCACTTTATTACATACTCAATATTAAATTTAAAGTATCTTCACGCCCATGTCCCCGAAGAGGTAGGCAGAGGCACAACCAGGGCACCCACGACTAGGCGAAGACGCAAAATCCCACAAGCCTATCGCCAACCGGGCACATATCCAATCCTGAGCAACTTTTTTTGAGAAAATTGGAATAACCACAACTTCTCTTTTTTGCCCGACCCGGGAGTCGAACCTTGGACCTCATGAAGTCAAGTCCAACACTTGGACCGCTAGACCACAGAGGCCACCCTTTTTTTACATCATCAGGGCTTCTAACTAAAGATATGTTAATTCACTTTATTTTTACCGTACGGTATTTGGTATTTCGTTACTGATGGTAAACAAATAAAAAAATATAAAAATATAAAAAAATAATTAATAATGTTATACGATGGACAGTATTCGCCCTATTAAATTTGGTCGGCCCTAAATTAACATTGAGAATGTGACACCCTGGTGGTTGGAAAAGACTGGATCCTTCCTGTTGGTAGGGCTAACACGCGCGAGAAAATTAACGCTAGTCTTGAATAGAATGCCTTCTTTCTTCTTTCTAGTCTGCCTTCCTTGCCAGACAGCTCGTAAAAGGCGAGCAGAGGCTTACCGTCACTAGCACCGTGACATTTGACTGGGTGGTAGAGTTTAGCAGCGACTCGTTCGGATTGATAACACCGCGTTACCTATTCCTGCCGCCATAACGTCATGACGTGTTCCGGTTCGAAGGGTAAGGAAGCCGGTAAACTTACTTTTGCTCGAAGCCTAACATCCCGGCCTCAGGTTGGCAACGCACCATTACCACCTTTAGTCTCTCTAGCGGCGTGAATTTCTTAACATCAGGAAATCCGTCTGCTTGTTTGCCTTCCAATATCATAAAAAAAAGTGTGTATGTACTTATATACACGCGTTAGAAGTTATACTTCTTCGGCGTAATAAGATAAAAATCTTTTTAAAAACTAAAATGTTATCTATAGCTAACTTCATAGCTAACTTCATCATGTCGGTTTTTCGTGACGGTGTGCGCGCGCATCGTAAAAATTTACCCTTATCATTTTTTCCTAACGCGCCAAAAGAAGTATATAACTTCAAAAGAATTTATTAAGTGAGCATCTTTATAGCAACCTAACGCTATCCACTAAATTTTCTTTATTTTGAACTGACTTAGAAAAAGGTTATATGCGAACGCTATATTTTTATGTATTTAATTGATTTCTCCGTAATTTCTGCATCGATTACAAAAACCTTTTTTTTTATTTGAAATAACGTATTTCTGAGGTGGTTCCATTGCCACCACGGCTGGATCTGATGATGGAATCCCTAGGCAATCAAAAAAAATTCAAAAATGTTTATTCGATTCTTTTTTGTATATTAACACAATGCGATCGGAGTCTTCTTTTAAGTGCAAGCGCACTTGTGTTAGGTGACACCGCTCTTCCATTCTGAATATAAACATTAACGTTAAGGCTGGTTATACACTGTGAAACTTAATTTAAATACAAATTTTATAATGTTAGTTATTATTTCTCTTTTTTTATAAAAAATAATGTGTGTGTGTGTGTGTGTGTGTGTGTGTGTGTGTGT
>NJDC01004898.1:9526-26057 GCA_002245475.1 Calephelis virginiensis
CGTTTCAGGGAAGAGGCTGCCGACTTTTAACCATTTATTTGAGGCTTGTGTGTCTATGTGAGATTGTTCTAGGTCGTGTGGATGTCGTCCGTGTAGTGTCTTCTTCTTCCAGTTGTCTATTTTTTGTGTTTGTGGATTGTGAGTGTGAGGGTTGTGTGTGTATGTGTGTTCGATGAGATTGAGTGGAGTATAGTTGTGGATTATTATTATTATTATTATTATTATTATTATTAATTAAAACTTTTTCATCCTTTCTGGTTTCGTCTCTTTCACACACCATAACTTTGGTTTTCATCGCATTCAAATGTAAGCCTCTTTTTTTATAATCACCTTCTATAACTATGACCAGTATTTGCAGCTTAGATGGTGTAGAACCCAAAAGTACAGCATCATCTGCATGAAGCAGGCAGTTCACAACTTGGTTACCGATACACATTCCCACATTCATTGATCTTGACTTTTGAAGACATTTGTCCAATAAAATAAACAAGCGTGCTGACAACACACAATCCTACATCACACCAATGTTGACATCAAACAAAGGCAATGTTGCCGTACAAATGCTTTACATTCTAAATCCATAGACAGCACAGCACTCAGCAGGGAAGCGTTTATTCCATAATCGGGTAAAATGTCCCAAAGTCATTTAAGTACAACCCTATCAAACGCTTTTTCGAGATCCGAAAAACCTCAGAAAACTTTCTGGCTCAAAGTCAGATGCTTCTCTATGAAGTTGCAGGATGAAAACACATTGATTCGTACATCTTCTTTCAGACCTGAAACCACCTTGAGCCTTTTGAACGTTGTGGGACGTTCCATCTGACATCCCTTGCATCCTCCTTTATCCCAACAATTTTGATACTAAATTGATCAACTGATAGCCCTGTAACTGGTGCAGTCCATGTGTGAACCTTTGCTTTTATACAAGCGCACGATGACAGCACGCCGCCAGTCTTCGGGAACTCCACCGGACCTCCAACAATTTTTACAAAGGGCCCGTCCCGGACGGCAGGAGTCTTGTTGTTGGTGATCTAATTTACCTATGTTCGCCTCTTTTTTTTGACAGACAGGGAGACAGATGGCTTACTCTACTCAAATATTATCCGAACCAACATGGGGGAAACCTGGTATACTCAGAAAAAGCGTAAAAGTAGAATACAAGAAATAGGAACAAATGAGATTCATAAAATCTGTGGTATTTTGATTGCTGACAGCACTCGTAATAGTTGCAGTGAGCAGTTTGGTTACCAAAATTTGACCCGGGTGTTTTGTAAAAAAGATTAAGATATTTTAGGGACCGCCATTGCATTTGCTGCTTACTTTTGTTGTTACAGACGTCTACAAGCAGTGGTGATTATTTTCAATCAGGCAGTGTACTAGCTCGTGTGCTAGTTTTTACTATAAATGAAAATATGTATATGGAATTTAGACTTTCACACCCTAATGTTTCAAAATGTTACAACTATGTATATCTAAAAATACAGCACGCCGATATTTTACTATTTAAAAATTCAGTTGTTTACTTAACGGAGTCAAAAGGTGCACATATTGTAGATCTGTCATTTTTAACTTTTAAAAACCTAAGTATACAAAATTTGAAATAAAGTGTATTTTTATATCGATAATTTTGAACAACATAGTAAAAAGTGTTACTTTCGTTAGACATTATTAGTATTCAAAAAGATCTATTTAAATTTATGTCATTCATAACGTTTCCTTGGATATAAAAATTGTGAATTTTTTTGGTCCTGAACTTAGACTACAAAAAAGTTGAACTTTAAACCTGCGGCTTAAAAATTTACATAACTTGTTTTTTTTTTGGAACGAAGTTCCTTATTGCGCGTTGTGAAAGGAAAAAATTCTTACGAAAAGTTGTCACGACACTTTTTGCTATAGTAAGCTATTATAAGCTTTGCGGATTGCGCATGTTTGTTTTTTTTTTCATGTTTCTCTGTCTGTCTCTCTCCATAAGAGAGATAGAGATAGAGATTACTAGATATTGATAGAGATTGAGAGAGAGAGGGGGGGTTCCATCTTCCAACTTCGTTCCATCCGGGTGTCCCTTGACACCTCTCAATTTTTTAAATGTTGTTATTGACAATGACCGAAACAATTTGGTAAGGTAATATAAGTAAATAAATACAAAAAAATACATTAAACAGACGCGAGTTTTAATAATAGTGTAAAAAACGGTTATATTAAAAAAAATAGAAAAATAAAAATAGAGGTATATTAGATGTATATAAAAAAAATAGAATTAACATTTTCAGAGTTCCAATTATCGGAGTTGAATTTTAGGCGAACTTTGGGCACCCAGGCTAGGCATTTAGTTCCCGGGTTCATCCACATTTCTTGTTGCGAATTATTTTTCGTCAAATGCTATTTTTCCATTTCATGATTTAACCTAAGTTGCTGCAAAAGCTGGTCAACGTTCCGTTACATAAAATATTGAGATCCCCCCCGAGGGTCCGAGCCTTGTCGTGGCGGGGGGCTGAGTAACTGGGGTCGAGCCTGGGCCCCGGTGAAACTAATACGGACCAGGGAGGGCGGTCGTCAGTACCCCTCTCTGTCCAAGTGGGGACACGAGGAGCGCACACAAGGAGGCAAGCCACTTGGCCCGCGTGGGATGGCGGCAGCACGGCCCGCGGAGGAGGGGGGCGGGCTTTCCATCTAGCCCGCCCCCCTCCTCCGCGGGCCCGCCAGGTCGAGATAGGGTTGCGGCAGGTACGAGGGTGCCTGTCGCCACCTCACGCATGCTCGCACGCACGCACACACGCACGCACGCACGCACGCACGCACTCACGCACGCACACACACACACACACACACACACACACACACACACACACAAACACTTCCTTTTAGGCCAAGGCCAGAGAGGATCGAGTGCCAAATATCAAACGGATCCTTGTAGACCTGCCTAGCTTCCACCGCATTCAGAACTTCTTTTATAAAAACACGACCACCACAGTCACATGAAACCCGAGCGATTTGATCGTGGAATGTTATCCAAGGTACGAGTACCTTTCTCGGTATATCATACTTTTTCTGATATGTTAAATTCTCGTTTCCATTAAGTAATGTTAGGATTAATAAGCACAGAATCATGTAAAGCGAGTCTAGTAACCTTACTCAACGCTCCATACACTATTCCCTTCACACATTTTTTTTCTACATCTGCGGTGCACCTTCCATCCCTGCAGAACAGAACGTTAACGTCAAACCAAGATAATATTATATTGCCTTAGACCTGCACACATGCTTCACAATTTAGCGTGTGTTTGGCAACAACGCAGGTGCGTTGCTGTCCAGTATACAGGCCGGGATGTTTGGTAAATTGTGCAAGTCTACCGACTACCCTACCTTCCGGAACATGACAGAGTCATTATAGTGCCAAAAATAGGTAATGCGGTAGATCGTGTAATCTAAGTACTTACAACATAAAAAAGGTGCAAAATTTAAACAAACTTGTTGAGATCTTAAAATTAGTATTTTTCAAGACTTGTAAAGTAGTGGGGGTGGCTTAGCTACCACCCACCACTATGTTAACAGAGAAATGAACAAACAAACAGTCAAACTTGCTTAAGTTTGGCTGTTGGTAGGGAGAATTCTGATACTATGAGGAGGTTAAAATAAAAATCTAAACAAAATTACACTGTATTTAAAATAAAAAGTCTCGATAAAGGTCTGTGCACTGTACACTATAAAAGTTTCTGCCGGCTAAAGAAAAAGGAAAATAGATAGGCGTGGGATACGTCGGTGGCTCAAAGATTGGTCGACGGAGCACGGAGCGCAGCACGGAGGAGAGCATGAAGGGGAGCACGGAGGACCGCTGCTATAGGCCTCAGCGGCTGGAGTAAGGGACCCCTTGTCACCTTCCTTCAGCAGCCAGGAACAGGAGAAGAGGGCAGCTGGGAAGGTGGCTAGAGAAGTACACCGGCGGGGCAGCTACCGCCGGTTCAGGGTCCTCGGGTCCACCACCGAGGAGCGGGTACCAGGCAGCAGGCACCAGGTAGTAGGCACCAGACAGCAAGCACCAGGTAGCAGGTAGCAGGCAGCAGTTCCTCCGTAACTTCTTCTTATTATTTATTCCGTCGACTTATGCCAGAATTAGAATGCCCAGATAGCTGGATCGTCATCCTTTTATACTGGCTCGACCTGTTCTGAAATTCACAATTTAAAATTATGCGATCTGATTGGTGGATTTAAAATTGACGTCACCTAAACGTCCTCTTTTCTCATAAAAAAGAAATATATTTGACATCTTCAAATTAGTCATTACTGTCATTGAAGATGTCAAAAATGGTAAATTTTGGTGTATTTTAGTGATTTAAAAGGATTATTGAAGAGAAAAACTGTGAAAAACACAGTAAAAACAGAAACAATAACAATCATAAGGGACACAAGATTACCAGAAGTCAAATTATAAAGATATTTACAATGTTAGAAAGATGTACGCATTACAAGTAAATATGAATAGTAAAACAGAAAATAATAAGACAGAGATATTTACAAGGTTAGTAAGATGTACATATTATAAGGAAATATGTTACAGGCTGTTGGTGGGGACATACATACTAGTGTCAGGAAAAATTGTAAAAGTAACATTGGTTGGACCCCTGATCCTGACAAGCAATCTTAAGGCAGCCAAAGTAGCTTAATTTACACCATCAAGCAAACGACGGTAACATTACAGCCTTACGTGTCCACAGGTTTAACTCAGCACAAGTAAAATCACCGTGAATATGACTTTTGACAAATATTACTTCAAACAAGCACACATCTGCAGCGTTACCAGAATCAGGTATTTACTACCACTGGATTAACAGTCCAGAAATGTAGGCGTCACGCCAGAGTCGTGTAATACCACGACAGCGAAGTATCGGCGACAACGCGACAACGTCTGGCTCAATAAACAACAAAGCAAGGCGTGTACAGTATCTTGTTCATCATACTATGACTGCCAATTTCCAAATCATATATTATCAGTTTGTTAGATACTAGTGTAATAATGACCAAACAAAGACATAGCGTACTGTGTCGGTCGTTTTCAAATGAAAATTTGTCAAGCCCTATATAGGGAACAAAAGTAAATGATTTAGGGTATAATCGGTCGAGGCTAAAAATTGTTTCAATTTGTCAGGTGGTTTTTCATCCCATATTTTATTACAAATTCTTCAAACACTAATTAGGTTCCGTTTCGCCAAAGCATGTAAAAGTTATGGTTGGACAAGTCTACGAAAAGTACTGGCTCGTCAAGTCTGTAAGTAGTTTTAATTTATCAAACATTAAAAAGTTCTGATTCGTCAAGCCTATTATTAGTACCAATTTGTCAAATCCATAATAAAAAAATATGTGTTATAAAATACGTTATAAATAAAATATATGTTATAAAACAATCATTAATTAATTACTAATGTAATTAAAATGTAATTAAAATGTAAAAATGTAATATTAGTCATGATGTATCTATACGTCTTCCTGTTCTTTACACAAAAATTGATTTGTTTGCTGAAGTCACTTACTACCTGTCAAATTTGTGGATAGAAGTATTTTTAGCGTTAATTTCTTGTATCCCCTGACAGGTATTGTAATTGTAATCGATAGAGTTCGACTACTTTTTACTTTATGATTGAAAATTTAAAATCCTGAGTGACTGAAGAATGTAAAGCTATATGTCGAACCCACATTTTTAATAGACCAGGAAGGGTCAGTTGGAATAACTTAGAACGGGAACTTTAAATACTGAGATCAGATCTTCTGGAGAAGCACATAAAAGGTCCTGAATTTGAAGCCATGTTAAAGGATATCTATAAAAGTTTTGTGTGATATTAATGTTTTTGAATCGTATGAGAAGGAGCGTCATTCGCACTGTGTTTGTCTCCTCTGGTGGCTACTACAGACAGTGTATATGCATTACACTACGTTACAATACATTTATTTTAAGTAACATCAATATATAGCTCACAAATTATCATTATAATCTGATTTACAAAATGATATAAATCTTTACAAATATACTAATGTATAATAATACATAAATATAAAAATTATACAATTTTGGAATGCTAAAACATAAATACTTGTAAAGTAATTAAGCAATTAACTTTTGTTTTATTAAATAATTTCATTTGCCCATTTTCCCTCAACTATTTCGCTTCTATCTTTATACACTACTAGCTTTTATCACGGCTTCGCTCACGTCGAATTCAGGGAAACACAGTTTCCCTTTCTTGATAAAGAATACAGAACAGAATGAAGAAGAGCTCTCGCAACAGAATAGTAGGTGCTATTGTGGACTACTGTGGACTATATTTAACATCTTTCTATTTGGAGATAGAATACATAGGTTGCTAGGCATTAAATACACACGAACATGTACAATATGAAATATAATACGAATATGTACAATTGACCGAACAGAACTTGCCCTTGCGATTTGTTAATGGTCACAGCGAAACTAAACTTAATAGGAAATTGTAGCCTTTTGAATAGGAACGGAAGATCTGTGGGAATTATCGACTTACGTGGGTTGATTACGTTTCCACCATTTTCTAGACTGGTTAAGGTATGCGCTAATTATGTTCCAACCAAGTAGTGTGACACGAAGTTTCATCTTAATTGATACATTTCGCGGTATCTAATTTCACATAAGCATATATTTCAATTGTCATGAGAGCTGAAGCGAATTTTGAAATGAATTTAAGCATTAGTCTATCATCTATAGTCGCGTAGACCGCGGGTAACACTTCTTATTATCTTTTGATGTTGATTTTTTTCTTGAATTTTGATTAGATTTAATATAGTTTTGTAACAAAGAGTCTGTTTACTAATAGTTTGCTTTCCACTATAAAAATTACGGTGAATCTTTGTACTTTGTTCGTATTTTTAGGGGGTCGGGGAAAGATTAAAGCTATTCAACAAAGAGTATATAAATACTACGTGATAGGAGGCGGATCTTCCATTGACATATAAGAAACTCAAATTTTGTATGAAGTTAGGATAAGTGACACAAGACACTTGAGAGCAAGTATAAAGGCATTCAGATATAAGGCAACTAATGTCATATGATTTAGGTGAATAAAAGACATAAAAAACTTAACCCTTTTATTTTTTCATATAAATGTTGCAAAACTGCTATTCACCATGAAAACTGACGAAAAGCCCTGAACAAACTATTACCTCCTGATTTCATTTCATTCCTGATTATAACCTGCAGATTTTCATAAACAAACACGTATTTTCATTGGATACAAAGAACTCGTACTGTATATCCTAACTATGTATGCTAAGGTGCCTATCCTATCCCTTTTATTGCTGATGCACATTTCTCCTACATTCATTAAGAACTTCCAGTCCTCAGTCTCCATCCAAATGCCATATCCGACGGCTGCTCTCAAATAAAATAATTGTTTTTTTTAAACCAAATCCAGAGCGAACGTCAAGATGGAGGGACCAAGTCTCGGATTTTAATGAAACATGCATCAAAAAATTCTACCTAAATTCTACTATTTGCTACCTTTGCTCAAAAAATTAGTACATCATCATAAACATTTTTTTTAATCAATAAATGTTGGTCCCTCCATCTTGACGTCAACGTCGTACTTTAAGGTTAGATTCAATTTGTGTAGCTTATCCAGGAATATTTATTTATTTTTAAATTTGCTGACCTAATCTAAATTTAAGCTAAATGATTAATTATGTGTAATAACAACTCTATATAGATATCTTTAAACTACATTCGGGTTTCTGAAGCTTGAGGAATATATCCGATGCGCATAATTTTAATAGAACTGCTGTACCATAATGTCACGATGCTTGCGTACCTGCCAAACTTACTCTACATTCCACTCGTTTCACGTCTCACGTCATCGAAACAAGCCGGTTCCGGAGACTCTTAACACTACCCTTTAATAAAACCTGAGATTTTTGATTTTTTGAATTTGATTGTAAAATATCTACCTAAGTCTCAGCGTGTGCCTACATCCTGTAACACTTGTACTTTATATCTGTTTCATCAATCTTTCATTCGTCATTTTTCACATAATGGAAATAACAAAAAATGGAAATAAATGGATGAAAAATTGAAATAAACCACCCACTTCATAGCCTGCTAAAAATTACAAGTATTCACGATTATGATTTGCTGACTTGTCGTAAAAGTGTGGACAAATACATAATATTAGTTTGATTCCTCATCCCAGCTTGGTAATATACTGAACCCTTCGTGTGCGAGTGTGGCAGTGTGGCATTCAAAAAACTGTACAGAGTAGGTACCTAATTGAATTTTCTTTAAAGTGATGACAATATGTTCCTTTACCTGACAGTGACTGTCGAAATAATATAAAACTGTATATTACCTTGAATTTAACTAGAAAAATTTTTTTTTAAATATATTTAGTCCTGCTTAGAGGTCATGATAATATGTACCTTAGTAAGACATTTTAAGCAAAAAAATTGTGTTTTTGTTTTAAAAGGTTCAGAAAACCTGAACTTAGTACATTTGGTTTAAGTAGGGGAGACTGAGGACACTTGATCCCTTTAGGAGACATGGTACACGAGCATTATGAATTAACAAAGCGTATTAGATTTATTTAAAGTAGCAACATAGAGCTTCCATTGCTACCAACTTAAGAATATAAAACTCATATGTCAATATTCCGTCAACTTTGCAAATGGCGCGAGAGTGTTGTTTACAAGCAAGCGGAACTAGAATCGGTAAGTTTTTGATTTGTCTTTTTTATTATGAAATTTGTGTATTAGGGATCAACTGAGATAGAATAATTACTGTGTATATTACGTATTTTCATAATAATCAGTTGTGAGTTGAAAGACTTAAGTGGTTTAAATTCTGTATTATTTTTTCTAACTGAACTACCCTTGAGGAGACTTGGTACAATAATTTCGAGGAGACTTGATCCGGGGATCAAGTCTCCTAGACTCGGTTTGCTTACCAGTTTACATTATAACAACTGAATAGATTCTTTTAGTATATTTTTAAAAAACTGTTGCTTGGGTTATAGTTATACATTGTACTATCAGCAAAGTTCGCGCTGATACACTTTTCAAACAAAATCGTTTATCAAACTTAAAAATTGTAACCCCGCCCTCAATACCGGTAAGCCAATTGGAGACATTTGTTTAACAGGAGACAATACAAGAAATTGCAATTGCTTTTTTAGTTGCAATCTGTGTGTGACCCATTGTTAACGCTTCCCAGTTATTTGGGCTTTCTTACATACGACATTTTTTTTTGCATCGCGGACACTGATTTATCTTGTTTCAACGTTGACCCCTATCTAGTTTTCCGGACTCTTGAGTGCCTTACGTTGTGGTATTTTGTTTTGTGCGGTACCTATCTAGGTATTGTTAACATCGTGCACCGAAATCTGACGAGGGACGAGCAGAACCAAATACTGGTTCTCCATCATAAAGGACGGAACATTTTACAGTTATCGCAAGAGTTAAATGTTTCGGTAAGTAGAACTTTATTAAAATTCTTTTTATTAATTTTAATTAATCTAACCACACGCTCCACACTAAACTTCTTCTTACTTTTTATTGTGATGCGTTTGGCCTTTCTTTTTCCCTATTCAACGAATTAAGTTACATTAGTACTGTAACTTATTCTTTGGCTAGGTAGACAGGTAGGTAGGAATGTGGTAAGGTTTTGCGATGACGCATGAATTGCTATTGTTCCTGTCGCCATGTCAGTGCTCGCCGATTCCATTAAAATCTAAGGAAAAATACCTACTTACTTTTGTTTTGAAACTAAGTATCTAAGACTACATTGAATGTGAATAAAATCATAAACATACTACATTCGTTCGGTAATATTTTGTCATATCAGGCTAGTAGATATGCAGCAGTTATTGTTACTAGAATACATAATTACTAATCTCTGCTAAAGTTAACATCCCTTCCTACCTAGGTAGGTAGTTAAGTAATAGGTATTTCGCGGAGAATATGCCTTTTTTATAATAGGTAGGTAGGTAGGTATATGCTCATTTAGCGTTACTATAAACAGACACACAAACAAAATATATTTTAGTATCTCAGATCTGGTAATTAACAGTAATACAGGCAATTATATTATGTAGAATAACGACGGGTGAAAAGGTTATGTCATGTTTGACGATGCCTACCTACCTATATACCAGAATCAATTAGATAAACGTTACACACGCTTGCGAAATTATTGTTTAATTACTTTTCTTAAGCTTTTATCGCCTCTGTGGTCAAGCGGTCCGGCGTCGGACTTGACTTCTTGAGGTCCCGGGATCGAAAAAATCAAAAAATGTGTATTTTTCTAAAAAAAATATGTTGTCCAGGATTGGATATGTGCCCGGTTGACGATAGGCTTGCCACCTATCACATTGTAGGACTTACAGTTTTGCCTAGTCTTGCTCTGATTGTGCCTCTGCCCATCTCCTTCGGTCTGGGCTAATTTGCAGAATAGACCATCTGACTTCCTGTGCCAGGCAGCTCGTAAAAGGCGAGCATAGGTTTATCGTCACTAACACCATGACATTTGACTAGGTGTTAGAGTCTCGCAGCGACTCGCCCGGATTGGTACCACTGTCTTACCTATTCCTGCCGCCATAATTTCAGCGCTTGCCGTTGACGTGTTCAACGTGATAAGGTAGCCGGTAAACTTACTTTTGATAGAGGCCTAACATCCCGGCCTAAGGCTGGCAACGCACCATTTTCCCCTTTGGTGTCTTTAGGCGGCGTGAATTTCTTACCATCAGGAAATCCGTTTGCTAGTTTGCCTTCCAATATCATATTAATTTTCGTTGCGATTATCTTAAAAGTCATTCTACACCTACTGAAACCGACATTGATAGGGTAGTGAATTAGGTATAATAAAACATTATGCTACCTCTACCTTATTTATATACCTTAGTGACAGTAAGTCAATGTTTTTTGTATATAATTACTGATACTTAATCTGTTTTTTTTTAGCGGATGACTGTTCGTCGTTGGAATCAACAAGATGCCGAGGGATTAATTGCAGACCGACCTCGCGCTCGTCCTTTTAGAGCCCTCACCGAAGAGGATGTGACGACAATGGTTAATGTTTTTGCAGAAAGCCCGTTCACAAAAACGTCAACGTTCGCAAATCAACACGATTGCAGCATGCAAACAATAAGAAACGCACTCCATTGACGAGTCGTGCATCACAGAACACCCGCCAAAAAATTAATTTTAAGTGAGCAGCAAAAAGAAATTCGAGTGCGTTTTGCTCGCGAATTTCGAGATTTTGACTTCTCACACGCCATATTTTCCGACGAAAAATGTTTTAAATCAAATGAATATGGTCGTCGGAATTTATGGCGTGTAAACAACACAAGATATGAGACGACAAATATAGATCCCAATGACAGTTCTGGGAGGATTATTGTCAATATGTGGGGTTGGATGAGTGCAAGTGGACCAGGCGAATTGGTCTACATAGACGGGAGGGCAACAGGACAATCGAATGCTAATACATATATTGGAAGAGGTGATGTTGCCTACAGTGCGCACGGTGTATCCTCGGGATGAAATGCCATCTTTTTTATTTTTTGAGGACAATTGTCCAATTCACTGTGCGCGAGTAGCTCAAGACTGGCTAAAACAGAATCTCGAAATTAGAACTGTCCCATGGTCCCCTCGTTCTCATGACCTGAGCCCTATTGAGAATTTATGGGGTTTAATGGTTCAAAGATAGGATTTTAAATGTGATAGGAATAAAGAAGCACTTATCGCCCACTGCGATCAAGTTTGGGATTCGATCAGAGGCACAGATCTTTGTCAAAATCTCGTGAGTTCGATGCGCAGGCGATGTGACGCTATTATAGACGCAAGAGGGGCTGCCACCAAATATTAAACTTTAATCTATCCTTGTTTGCTTCTATCGGCACTCCATTTGATAAAATTTGTTTATCAATTTTTTTTTATGATATTGGAAGGCAAACAAGCAGACGGATTTCCTGATGGTAAGAAATTCCCGCCGCCTAAACACAGCAAAGGTGGAAATGGTGCGTTGCCAACCTGAGGCTGGGATGTTAGAGCTTAAGCAAAAGTAAGTTTACCGGCTACCTTACCCTCCAAACCAGAACACGTCATGACGTTATGACGGCAGGAATAGGTAAGGCGGTGGTACCAATCCGGGTGAGTCGCTGCTAAACTCTAACACCTAGTCAGATGTCACGGTGTTAGTGACGGTAAGCCTATGCTCGCCTTTTACGAGCTGTCTGGCTGGAAGGCAGATGGTCTATTCTGCAAAGGACGGACAGACAGCTCCCTCAATTGTAAGAGACAATTATAGGATTGACAATTGGACATTATTGTTATTACGGTTTGTTCCACATTCGTCCTACAAAATTTCGCCCCACATCAGAAATCCGTGTTCGTCCTATATTTTATTCAGATTTTATACTCGTTTTGCCTCGTTCATTTTTGTTAACAATTTTAAGTAAGGCCAGAAACAAAAAAAATATTATTTTTTTATAGCAGGTAAATAATGCGAAACTGGAAAAAAAGGGTTGCCGGGTCGTTTATACGTTCATACGCTAAATAGTTGCATTTTAAACCAGTCGTTGTGACCAGTTGTTGACATGAATTTGGGCTTTATCAGTTAGGAAATGAAAAACACATACTATAAATTATAATACTCTGTTGAATATCCTTTTGCTTCCTGTTTGTGAGGAGGTTGCTTGCGTACTGCATTTAAGGTCTATACTCGTATATAATATTTTTCCAAAAGTGCGCCACTGATAATGCTCATACATTCGGCGAAAAAAACTAAATAAATAACTCGTGTAAATTAGGCCGTATTTTAAACTGATCATGCGCACTGGTTATATGCGGGTTATACTATATACTAGTAGCAGCTGTCATGCGCTTCTTAAAATGTTTAGTACCTAATGTATACAGATAAATAGAAGCAGTCATGAGTATTTTTTTTACTTTTAATTTTTCGCTAATAATTAAACGACGCTAAAAGTTACCCATTTTCAACACTGATCAGCACATAGTAAATGTTAATATTTTTTTATTAAAAACTGATTAAATTAATTAATCGCCATAGTGTTACAAAAAAAATTTTGATTGAAGAGATTTTTTTATATGTCTATAGTTTTCTCCGGTTCTATTAACTTAAATCAGTTTAAACCGGTGACAAAATTAATCTCCAGTATTTAAATTATGCATTATGGTGCGCAGATTGAGAAGACTGGGTGGATTCAATACAGTCCATATTAAATGGCTCTATTTCTTTCGACCTTCGTATGGAAAAAATGTCGGTTTGTTATTTAAGTAAAATCTTTAAAAAAGAGTGTTCACGCCAGGGCACCCACGACTAGCCAAAGATACTAAGTCCACAATGTGATAAGTGGCAAGCCTATCGCCAACCAGGCACATATCCTATCCCGAGCAACTTTTTTTATTAGAAAATTAAAAAAAAAAAACAGTTTTGATTTTGTTTCCCGACCCGATTGTTTAGATCCCGACCTCATGCAGTCAAGTCCAACAATTTTAATTTTTTTGACATTTTTAAATTGATGTTCTAGATATACGTTTTAATATTTTTTTACTACGCTTTCATTTTTCTATATGATTTAACAGTTTTGTTACATTTTTATTACGTAACCTCTGTTAATTGTTTTGTAAAAAATAAAGATATATTAGATACCTAGACATATTTAGTTAGTTATCTTATACATTACATAGTTAGCTAGTAATATAATATATTTAGTTAGTATATTTGATCGCCTCTGTAGTCTAGCGCTGCAGCGTCGGACTTGACTTGTTGAGGCGGGGCCTTGAGAGCGAGGTTCGATTCTGAGGTCGGGCACCAAAAAAAATAGAAAATTGTGAATTATCAATTTTCTAATAAGGATAACGTTGCTCGGAAATGGATATATGTCCGGTTTGCGATAGACTTGCAGCCTACCACATTGTGGAATCTATTGTCTTCGGTTAGTCGTAGGTGCCCTGGTTGTGCTTCTGCCTGCGTCTTCGGGGATATGGGCTTGAAAAAAGTACTTTTTTAGTTAGTTAGGTATTAGCTGATGTAATTAATAAAACTGATCTGTGATTGTGATTGTGATTTAGAATCGTGTATGAGACTTTTATAACAAAACATATTTTTTTTGTGTGGTTTTATTAGAATTACTGAAATATTCAAATAATTTGTAGGTAAAATATTTTAATCTAATAACTCCCTTAGAAATGACACAAGAAACAGCAAACTTGATACATACCTACTTGAATATTTTATTACAGCAAGTAAATCGTATAATTCAGAAGTGACGACGTTCTTGAAAAATTTGTGTATTTGTAAACGGTATGTTTAGGACCTTATGTAATATAAAACGAAACAGGAATAATTTTGTATCTCATATACAAAATTATTCCTGTAATAAGAAATAAAATAATAAGAAAATTTATGGAATTTGGGACGAAAAGTTAGGGCGAATACGGAACAAATCGTTATTACTAATGAGTCGCTATTTTATGCCTTCGATCTTAGGTCATACCCTAACCTACCCTCTACCCTGCAACACGCGACACGACAACAGCGAGTACCTACTGACGCCTTGGTAGCAGGATTAGGTAAAATTGTGGTTGATACCTATCAATCAAAGCTAGCTACTGCTCAGAACTTTACCACCTAGTAATTTTTTTACCAATTATTTAACCTGAGCTTATAGATAAAAATACTAACTATACACTGTATGATTAATCTCAAGTATTTGTTCTCACGCTTTGCCAATTTGTATTTTAGATGTCATTGTTAAAAGTAACCGGAGAGGTAAACAAGTGACAAGTCATGAAAACGTAGCACTCAAGTTTCTTTTTGTTCATTCCTATTATTCATCTCTGATGACACATTTAAAAAGAAGATAATTTTGTATTAGTTTAAATCATTAAATGTTCTTTGTTCTCAGGTATTTATTTAGAAATCAACAGATGGTGCCGCTTTTGTTATTTATTTAAAAGTACCTTATTGTTTTCTCACGCTTTGCCAATTTGTATTTTAGTTGTCATTGTGAAAAGCAACCGAAGACGTAAAACAGTAGTAAAATGTAGCGCTCTTGTTTCTTTTTCTTATGCCTAGCTATTATTCATCAAAGATAAATAAAAATTAAAATGTGATGTCGGTTTATAGAAAAACATATACATTTAAAAAGTAGATAATTTTGTATGAGTTTAAATCATTTAGTGTTCTTTGTTCTCAGGTGTTGGTTTAGAAATCAACAGATGGTCCCGCTTTTGTTATGATTACAAACATCCTATTTTTTCTCACGCTTTGTCAATTTGTATTTTAGTTGTCATTGTTAAAAGATGGTTAAAAGTAACCGAAGACGTAAACAAGTCGAAAATGTAGCGCTCTTGTTTCTTTTGCTTGTACTTACCTGTTATTCATCTGTGATAAAATGTAAAAATTACTATGTGATGTTAAGTAGATTACCTATACACCTAAATCTTTAAACTGTTTAAAAAGTGTTTTCGTTAAGAAAACCGTTTCATTTACTTAACACCTAAAACATGTTAAGCTAAATAACTAAACGACATATTTTGTAATGAAATTATTTATTTTAGGTGTTAATTGTTGTTACTTACTTTTAGTTTTAATTTTTGTTATGCCTGTAATGCAACGGGCTAGTTTTAGTTATCAACTTGTATTTTATTTTTAGTTACTTGTATTACACTTTTTACTAATAAATAATGTAAAATTATAAAATATGCTACGCGTGTTTTATCATAAAACTCCAATCCCTAACAACCAAGTCCTTTATTTTCTTTATCTAAGTGCTAAATCATAGTAGTATTATAAATGCAAAAGTTTTAGGCGGCAAATACAAAACTGTATGTTTGTTTGTTTGTTACTCCTTCACGCAAAAACTGTTTTTCAACATTCGCAAAAGCCGATTTTCATGAAATTCGGCACACACATAGAGGATAACTTGGATTAATGGAATGAAATGAAATGAATGAATGGAATTTGATAGTTTTTATTCCACAAAACATTCCCGTGGACCATTAACGACGCGGCCAGCGGCTATATAGGTATAATATTTACAAATGCTTAATCATGTTAATTTGATGAAACCTACCGAAGCTTACAAACCTTAAAAACAAATTATTAAATATTCCTCGACACAATTTGATCTTAACTATAATTATATTATGCTTATGTCATGAGTGTAAGACAACGGCAATAATACATACAAATACTTAAATATAATAAATATTTCACATTATGATAATGAACAAGAACACGACTCTTCACCCTCTAGACCAGTAGGGTTACTCTTGAATCTCGATATTTGCAATATTGGAAATTGGAATCGGATCTGTCACTTTACGTACTCTTGAACACAATACTAGCAAATTATTAAAGTTTAATTAATAATAAAGTTTAATCAATAATAACAGATGATTTTATCCAATTCATTGAATTTTGTTGGAACTAAATGTTAATCGTCCGCTATTACTGTGTTCCAGATTACCTAAACTGACAAATCCGATTCAAATTTCC